>CAKNYM010048646.1:46317-83002 GCA_932195095.1 Andricus curvator
GCATAGTACGTTCCCATGCAATACTCGCAACAGATTTCTCTCCGTGTGGTGATAATATATTTAATAATATTTTGTAATATAATTTGCCATAGCTTTTTGAATTAAATTTATCATTTTATTGTATCAATAGTAGTTTGAAAAAATTGTGAAATACTCCCCTTTCGTAAAAAGTGGTAGGTACCCTTTGAGCGCGAAAAAAGTACCATTTGGTACCTATTTTTCATCCCATAGGGACTGTGAGGCCTGTACTTATATTAATTATTTATATTATTAATTGAATTATGTACAAAGTTAGATGCAGCAGCAGGGCCATAATAGTACAATTATTATTCTTATTATTATTCTTATTCTTATTCTTATTATTATATATGTATATTTGCCTGAGTTGATCGTTGGTTCGCTATCAGTTTGTTTTATTGTTTTTGTTTCCGGTCACTTCACTACACTTCTTCACTTGCCTACCTTACTGAAAACGAAAAACGAAACTGAACCGTAGCCATAACGATCGGTCGCCTAGGTTTTGTGTGTCCCCATGACGTCGCCCCCATGTTACAGCAGTTTGTTCGACAGTGGTGTGTAAATTTCTTTATTATTATTATTATTATATTATCTTCTATTCATTATTATCTTATATTCTACTTTTTTCTTAGCGTCTTTCTAATTCTTTATTACCTTTAAGTTTACTTTCACTTTCACTTTAACTTTTTATATTCTCATTTGTTGTGGTCCGCTTTTTGGAATTGAGTAGATTGTGATACAGATCCGGTTTTTCTCAGGGTGTCTGCCTGACCGGGAAAAAGCCGGGAATTTTGTTCACCCGCAGCCAGGTCAGGTAAAACCTGGAAATCAGGGAAAAGTCAGCAGAGCTCGGATCGTGCGACTTTTCCCACTTTTTTTTAGAAAAAAATGCGACCATCGACTTTTTTCCGTTTTCTTTCCGGAGGAAAAACTTCTAGAACTTTTAAAATTTAAATTCAAAACTAGAAAAAATGTAAATATTTTAATTGGGAACATTAAAAATGGAATAATTTCTCATTAACAGGGTGTCCAGCGACCTTGAAAACCTTGAAAACCTGGAAAATTTCTTGAATTTTTCACGAGAACCTTGAATTTAAATTATTTGATTTTAAAACAGTAATTTTATTGAAATGCGAAAAGTAATTTAAATCTTTAGTCTATTATGAAAGAAACATTTTGTTTAGAAGAAATCTTGCTACTAAAAAGTTTTTTATTTATCAAAATATAATTTATCTTTTGTTCATCACAGAATAAATAGATTTCAAGGCACTTTTTTGTAGACTATACCACTTATTTTATAGATTTCAATGAACAGACTTTAATATTGTGAATAATTCTATAAGTTTTTAATTTCTTCTCCGCTAATATAGAATGTTAAAGTATACATTTTTTTGTAATATTCAAGTTACAAATTATAAACATTATTAGTTGAAAATGTCGATGTCAATTCAGTTTGTTGAGGGGTTAACCACTCGGTTTTTGAGTGTTTACCAGATTTCAAAATGTTACAAAATATTTCTAAATATTTAAACGAGTTTAAAATATTTAAAAGGATTTTGAACATTTCACAAAGATTTCACTGTTTCAAAAATTTGACAATTTCACACAAATTTTAAAACTTTAAAAAGATTTAAAGGATTTCAAAACATTTCAAAGATTTAAAATGATTTCAAAAAGTTTCAAAACATTTTAGAAGATTTCAAGAGATTTTACAAAGATTTCAAATAATTCAATGCTTTCAACGAATACAAAAGATTTCACAAAGATTTAAGAAATATTTCACAAACATTTCGAAAGATTTCATAAAGATTTCAAAAGACTTCTCGAAGATTTTAAAGATTTCAAAGATTCAAAAAAGCGTGTACACTAGATGAAAAACATTTCACAAAAATTTCCCAAAGATTTGAATAATTCATAAAGATTCCAAAGATTTAAAAAAGGCGTGTACACTAGATTTCAAAGATTTCACAAAGGTCTTAAAAAGGGTAGTAAAAATAAACCAGGTTTCTAAGATTTCAAAACATTTGAAAGATTTGAAACGATTTCAAATGTTTTTAGAAGATTTCAAAAGATTTCAAATATTTTAATGATTTCAAATTAATACAAAAGGTTTCAGAACGATTTCACAAATATTTCAAAGATTGCAAAAAGGGTGCAGTACATCAGATTTCAAAGATTTCGAAACATTTCAAAGATTTTAAACGATTCCAAATTTTTTACAAGATTTCACAAATATTTTAAATATTTTAATGATTTCGAACGAACACAAAAGATTTTCAAGTATTTAACAGAATTAACGAGGATTTCAAAAGATTTCAAGAATTTCAAAGATTTCAACAATTACACCAGATTTCAAAGATTTCAAAACATTTCAAAGGTTTTAAACGATTTCAAATTTTTTTATAAGATGTCAAAAGATTTTAAATATTTCAAACGAATACAAAATATTTCAAAGAATTTATGAGGATTCAAAAAGATTTCAAACATTTTAAACGATTTCAAAATTTGTTTGAAGATTTTAAAAGATTTCACAAAGATTTTAAATATTTCAATGATTTTAAACGAATACAATAGATTGCAGAAAGAATTCACAAATATTCCAAAGAATTAATAAGGATTTCAAGATTTTCAAAGATTTCAACAAGTACACCAGATTTCAAAATATCTGAACGATTTTAAACGATTTCAAAAGGTTTCAAAATATTTAAGAAAATTTCAAAAGATTTTAAATAATTTAATGATTTTAACAAATAACAAAAGATTTCACAAATAAAGATTTAAGAAATATTTCACAAATATTTCAAAAGATTTCAAAATATTTCGCAAAGATTTCACAAAGATTTCAAGGATTTCAGATACCAAAAAGGCGTGTACACTAGATTTAAAAGATTTCACAAAAATGTACCAAAGATTTCGAACATTTTCGAAAGATTTAAAGGATTTCAAAGATTTGAAAAAGGCGTATACACCATATTTCAAAGATTTCACAAAGATTTAAAAACTTTTCTTTAAAACTTCAAAAAGATTTTAAAACGATTTCAAATTTTTTTAGAAGATTTCACAAATATTTCAGATATAAAATTTATTCTTTTGTATTAAATATTTCACTTTTATGGTAGAAAAGTCATATTTTTTCGTTGAAAATTAACTCTTTTGTTGAAAATGTAACTGACTTCTATTCAATTCGTCTTGTTGGCACGAAAATTCCACTATTTCGTGAAAAATTCATTTATTTTGTTGAAAGTTTGTCTTTTTAATTTTAAAGTCCATCTTTTTGGTTTTAAATGCAACTTTCTTGGTTGAAAACTATTTTTTAAAATAAAAATTCAACTTTTCAGACGATAATTCAACTGTCTTCTAAAAAATTCGTCTTTTTTGCAAAAAAAAATTCATGTATTTTGTTGAAAAAAAAAATGCATGTATTTTGTTGAAAAATCGTCTCTTTTTATTGATAGTTCAAGTATTTGGTTGTGAATGCAACTATTGGGTTTAAAATGGATTTTTCGTTGTTGTTTTGAAAATACAACTCTTGGGTTAAAAATTCACTTTTCTTTGTTGAAAACGATCTATTTGTTGAAAATTCAACTTTTCAGACCGATAATTCAACTGCATTCTAAAAATTTCGTCTATTTGGCTTGATAATTCAACTATTTGATTGAAAATTTAATTATTTTATTTGAAAGTCCTCTGGAAATTTTGGAAACCATGTGAAATTTTTTGAAATATTTTTAAATATTTGCTTCAAATTAATTTGTCAAGCAACAAAATCATTTTTATTTTTCCTAAGAATCTAAAGAAAAATTTTGCATTCTCTGGAAACCTTTCAAAATTCTTAAAAAGCTTATTTTTCGAAATCTTCAAGAATCTACATTTAACAAAAAATTGGAAATCTTCAGTTTTAAGTTATTTTAAAAATTTCTAAACATTTCTTAAATTTACTCGAATTTTTTCTAAAATTTGGCCAAATTGCAAAATTTTTCTTTAAAATCTTCTATATTTTTTTTCTCGAAATTTTAGGAAACGTTTTGAAATCTATTTCAATTTTCTAATTTGAAATTTTCTCTTGAATCTTAAGAAAATTTTTATTCTCTGGAAACCATTAAAAATCTATTCTTTTTTTCAAAGTTGTTTAAACCTTTTCAAGAGTTCAATTATTTTCGGATCTTTTCAAAACTTCTAAATATCTTTCGAAATAATTCTGTTTTCCTAAAAATTTTAAACTCTATACAATCAAAAAATTGTCTTAAAATCTTCCACATTCTTTTTTGATATATTTTGAAATCCTTGAAACCTGAAATTAATCTTTTAAAGTAAAACCTAAATCATTACAAAGTTTTCCCAGAATTCTTATTTTACCGGTACCGAAAAACTAATATTCAATTTATATGATAGTCAAAAATGATTTATTTTGCAATTTCATAATGTAAATTCATGAGGGTTTAAATAAAAAAAATAATTAAGCTTTAATTTTTTTAATTCAAAACATTTCTGATTTAAATGCTTTTGTTTGCAGTTCAATTTAGTTGGTTCAGGAAATTTTTCAAAAGAATTATAATTCGGAGTTATACCTGGATTTGAAAAAGAAGTACAATTAAGACTTGGAACAGTGAATTTTCAAAAATAAGTATAATATTCTGACTTGTAAGAGGACATTTTCGAGAAGAATTACAATTTTTTACTTGGAACAGTGAATTTTCCAAAAGAATGACAATTTTTACTTAGAACGGGGAATTTTCGAAAAGAATTATGATTCTGATTTGGAACAGGGAATTTACAAAAATAATTAAAATTCTCCAGACCGAAAAACGGGAATTTAAAATCATCCGTCTGGTGGACACTCTGCTTCTTAATTTTTTAATTAATAATTGCAATCCACTTAAACTCCACTTTCGTTAGCCCCTTATATTGTCTCTAATTTAATTATCGCTTCCATTTTTTCATTCTGAAACGGCTTTGCAGATTCTCCGAATCGAGAAAACAGATAGACAGGTTTACATTTGTCGTTTTTACGCACTCCTTCTCGCTTGAAAATTACTTTTCGATTCTTTTATTTTTAATTATTTTGGTTGAAAATGCTGTATTTTGATGGCGAGGGTAGTTTTCTGCACATTAATTATAATCGTGTAAAAGAAACCTGTTGAATGTCAAATGTAAACCCATTTTTAAGACGATTCTGGTCGATTCGATCGTCCCCTTAAATCCCGTAAATGATTGCCTTTTCCTTAACTCCTGGACCGGCCTCGCAAGTTACCTGTGCTTCGTTTATTCGAAACTGACATTCCATTTCTTTAGATTACAGGCCTCTGACTCAACACAATTGACACAATTTAACACTTTTTTTTAGCAATGGCAATGAAAAAAATTTCATCAAAAACTTTGATTTTTTAAGCATAAAAACATGAATTCTCAACAAAATACGTACATTTTTAACCAAATAATTGAATTTTAAACGAAGAAGATTAATTTTCTACAAGAAAATATTAATTTTTAACAAAATACATACATTTTCAATCAAGAAGTAATATTTTTAACCAAAATCATGAGCTTTCTACAAAACAGTTGAATTTTCAACCAAATTTCTTTACTTTTCCTTTAAAAATATTGTAATTTTTGCCAAGTTCATTTTTTTCGTGAATTTAATTAGGCATTTTAAATCAAGAAAGGTTTTTCAGTCAATAAAAAAGAAAAATGTCATCCAAAACGTTGAATTTTCAAGCTAAAAAGACAATCTTTCTATAAAAGAGATGCATTTTCAACTAAAGAGGAATTCTCAACAAAATACGTACATTTTTAATAAAATGGTTGAGTTTTCAACCAAGAAGATTAATTTTCTATTAAAAAAGGCGATTTTTCAACGAATTACATGAATTCTCAAATAGTTGAATTTTTAAACTAAAGACAGTTTTTCAACCAAAATTTTAATAATTAAATTTTCGTTTTAAAAAATCAATTTTCAATTAAAAAAAAAACATTTTCCACAAAACAGTTGAATTTTCTACCAAATAGTTGAATTTTTTACCGAACTGTTGAATTTTTAAGCCAAAATGACGAATTTTAAACAAAGTAGTTGAATTTTAAACCAAGGAGATAAATTTCCAACTAAAATTATGAATCTTTAACTAAAAAAATTATTTTTAAAGAAATTAGTTCAACTTTTAACCAAGTCGTTTAATTTTCAACCTAAAAAGATTAATTTTTAACAAAAATGCAGTCGCGATATTTTAACCAAAAAATATTAGAATTTTTAATAAAAAAATCGTCGAATTTAGCCAAAAAGAATTTTCAATAAAATACTTGAAACCTTAACTAAAACAGATTAATGTTCTACCAAACAGTTTTGAACCAAAAAATTTATTTTCTACCCAAATATATGATTTTTCAAGAAAATGAATACATTTTCAACCAAACAGCTACATCTTCCACCAAGAGGATTAATTTTCTACCAAAAAACGAATTCTCAACACAGTACATAAATTTTTAACTAAATTGTTGATTTTTTAACCAAATGGTTGAATTTTCAACCAAAAAGATTAATTTTCTACGAAGAACAATCAATTTTGAACAAAATACATAAATTTTTAACCAACATTTTTAATTCTTAACCATAAACATTACTTTTCTACCAAAAAGACGAATTTTCAACAAATTACACAATTTTTCAACTAAATGGTTTGAAGGGTGCATGTGATGATAATCCAAATTTTATTTGACTATTTTTTAGTTTATATTTTTTTCCTAAAAATTTTCAACCAAATAGTTAAATTTTTAAACTAAAAAAATGTCAATTTTTAACCAAAAATAGAGTAGTTAAACTTTAATTTAAGACCATTAATTTTCAATAAAAGAAACGAATTTTGTGCCAAATTGTTGACTTTTCAAGCCAAAATGACAACTTTCCTACAAAAGAGTTGAATTTTGAACCCGAAAATATCAGTTTTCACAAAAAAAAGTTAATCTTCAACTAATCATTTTAGTTTTCAACAGAATAGTTAAATTTTCGATAGAAGAAATTTATTTTGAACCAAAAGAAAAAAACGAATTTTCAACAAAATACATAAATTTGCAAACAAATATTTAAATTTTCTACCAATTTGTTGGATTTTTTATGCCGAAAATTCGAATTTTCGACAAAACAGTTGAGTGTTCAACAAAATAGTTGAATTTTTAACCAAAACGAAATTTGTTAGTCAAGAATGAAAAAAAAATCTATCAAATTGTTGAATTCGCAAGCCAAAAAGACAAATTTTCAACCAAATAATTCCATTTTGAACTAAATAATGACATTTTTAACTAAAAAAGATGAATTCTTAACCGAAAATTTAATAGTAAACTTTTTAACTGAAAAGAATGATTTCTTATTGGGTTTTCATTAATTCTGTTCGCATTTAGGTGGAAAAACGAGAAAAATAGGGGAATAGGGAAAAAGATGGCAAAGCCTGCGATAAACAAATATTAATTTTTAATTTATAAACTAAAGAATAACATTTTAAATAAAGCTTGAAGTTCATTTTTAATACTTAAAAAATATTAGCTTACAAAAAACTGGAAATTCTGCTTAAAAAATTAACTTCGTTTTCCATTGTACACATTTTTATTTCAGACAACACATAATATTACTACTTGAAAAATTTTATGACACTATTTGAACACTATTTTTTAAAATTTGTGACACTATTTACAGCATTTTTTATCTCTGAAGTGAGTCCGAGGCCTGAGATTAGATAAATAAAAAAAGATTTAAAATACTTTTCTCGATTTAAGAGACTATCTTTTCCAGTCTCTGATCACCACTACTTTTCATTAATGTCCGAAATAACAGAAAGGAGGAATTTTCCTCATTTTATGTAATTATCAGGAAAGTTTGAAAAAAATTGTAGTGTGATAAATCCTTGTAATTCTTGATGAAGTTTTGATGAATTCTTCGATGAAGAGTTATATTGAATTTACTGAGGCTTGTTAATTGTTTTTCTAACTTGAATTTACTGTTAGGTGCACATCGTTACGAAACATACGCGACAATGAGGAAAAGGATTCGGCCTTCAGAGGCATGTGCCAGATGATCAATGTTAATCCAGCAGGAGTCGTGAATGACTTTATATTCTTCTGTGACGCTGTCGCATCATGGGTTACTCCCAGAGAAGATCTCAAGGACATGTTCAACAAGGTAAAGATTTTAACTTAATATGAAATAAATTTTTTTTTTAATTACATTTTTTTTCTATCAAATTATTATTATTATTAATAATTAATGTCTCAGGCTTAAGATTTATACCCCCTCTTACGGTACGTAATTTATGGTTTCCAGAAATAATAAGATACGGGACTGAAAACTAATAGAAATTTTTTGTATTTAAGAGAATACATGCAACTACTTTATTAAAAATTCCTTTTTTGTTTGTTTGAAGATTCATCATTACAGCAGGGCTCGGAACGGGTTACTTTTTAGTAACTCAGTTACTTTTTTGATCCGCGGTTACTAAACAGTTACTTACTAATCGTGTTATTTAAAAACTTGTGAAAAATTAAAATGTTTTCAGTAAATTTGGCACTTTAGAGCCGGGAAATTTAAGGAATAACAATAAAATAATAATTAGTTCGTATGTAAAATGTATAAAAAGGGCTATCAATTGAATTATTATGAATCCTGATACAAATTGCAATTTAGCTCAAATTGCTAGTTTTTAATTTAAAATTTAAATCTTTTTTGTTGAAATATCGAACTGTGTATTATATTTTTCGATGAGAATTTATCTTCTTTGGTTGAAATTCGGTTAAAAGTTGAACAGTTCAAAAATACATTATTTTATTTGAAAATTCATCTTTTTGGTTGGAAATTTACTTATTTTGTTGAAAATTCGTTTTTTTCGGTTGAAGATTCCCCTGTTTTCGTAGAAAATTCAACTATTTGGTTGACAGATAACTTTTTTGTCAAAAATCCTTATTTACTGGTTGAAAGCTCAACTGTTTTGTAAAAATTGGTCTTTTTGGCTTAAAAATTCAACAATTTAGTTATATATAACCTATTTTGTTGAAAAATGGTATTTTTTAATGAATCATACTGTTTTTTACATTAAATTAAAATCTGTTTTGGTTATTATATCAACTATTACATTTTTCGTTAACAATTTATCTTTTTTGGTCAGAAAAATTCAACCATTTTATTAAAAGTTGAACTACTTTCTTAAACATACATTTTTTTTTGAAAATTCATAATTTTGGTGGAAACTTCGTCTTTTTAGTAAAAAATCTTTCTTTTTGGTTACTTTTTTGCCACATTATTGTTACTTTTCGGTTACTTTTTTTTAGAGAAGTATGGTTACTATTTTACTATTTTTTGAAGCTTGATCAGTTCCGAGCCCTGTTACAGGTAAAAAGTCATTTATTTGGTTAAAAATTTAACTATTTGTTTAAAAGCTCGTCTTTTTTGGTAGAAAATGATTCTTCTTCGTTGAAAATCCATTTTTTTTGCCAAAAATTCAACTACTTGGTTGAAAGTTAAACTAATTTGTCAATTTTTTGTTTGTTAAGAATTCATGATTTTAGTGGAAAATTCATTTCTTTTGCTGAAAGCTGTATTTTGTTAAAAATTCGTCTTTTTTGGTCTACTATTATAGTTTTTGTTTGAAATTCATCTTATTTTGTTAAAAATTTTACTATTTAGTTAAAAATTTAATTATTTGTTGAAAATGCAACTATTTTGTTAAAAAGTCATATTTTTTTATCAAAAATTTACCTACTTGGTTGAAAGTTAAACTACTTTGTTAAAAATTTATTCTTTTGGTTAATGATTCATGATTTTAATTGAAAATTGAGTCCGTTTAGTTTAATTAAAATTTATCTGTTTGGTTGGTGAATTTACCTATTTTATTGAAAATTTCTAGAATTGTGTTGGAAATTCGTATTTTTTGCTGGAAAATTAATTTTCTTGGTTGAAAATTGATCTTTTTTTGGACAAAAATTATTTTTGTTTTGCCTGCAAATTCATAATTTCAGTTTAAAATTCATCTCGTCTGTTGAAAATTGAACTATTTGGTCGAAAATTCGTCTTTTTGTTAGAAAATTAATCATCTTCGTTAAAAATCATATTTTTCAGAAAAAATTCAACTACTTGGTTGAGTATTGAACTAGTTTGTCAAATTATGTTGATTCCTCATTTTATTTGGAAATTCATCTCTTTGGTTGAAAATTTAATTATTTTTTTGAAAATTCGTCTTTTTATTTGTTAAAAATTCTTGTATTTTGTTGAAAATTCGTTTTGTTCAACATTAATTTTATTAATTTAAAATTTAACTTTTGTTTAAAAAATTATTTTCTACCGTGAAACATGATTTTTTAACGAAATACTCGAATTTTCAAATTAAAAAGATGATTTCTCAGAAAAAAAGTGTTATAGTTGATATTTCAACTAAAAAAGACGAAATTTCATTTTTTTAAATGAATTTAAAAACCAAATAGGTGAATTTTCAACAGATGAAGATTTCCGAGTTATAAAAGAAAACAAATTCACCTAAATTGTTGAACCTTCAAGCTAAAAGACGAATTTTCTGAACAAAAATGGAATTTTCAACCAGAAAATACGAATTTTCTGCAAAAAAAAATAATTTTCAACAAAATAGTTAAATTTTCACTCCACGCAGTGGAATTTTCAATTAAAAAAGATTTCTTAACAAAATGGTTGAACCAAAATAGTTGGATCCTCAAGCAAAGACCCCTTTACTGTACGTAATTTATGGTTTCCAGAAATAATAAGATGCAGGACTGAAAACTTCAAAATTCCCTGATTTTTCCTTGACCAATTTTTCATTTTCCCTGCCAATTAACATTTAAATACCAGCATGTTAATCTTGTAATATTTTTAACATATGATCAAAAAATTAAATTTTCAACAGAATAACTGAATATTCAACTTAAAAATATAAAATAGTTAAATTTTCACTCCACGCAGTGGAATTTTCAATTAAAAAAGATTTCTTAACAAAATGGTTGAACCAAAATAGTTGGATCCTCAAGCAAAGACCCCTTTACTGTACGTAATTTATGGTTTCCAGAAATAATAAGATACAGGACTGAAAACTTCAAAATTCCCTGATTTTTCCTTGACCAATTTTTCATTTTCCCTGACAATTAACATTTAAATACCAGCATGTTAATCTTGTAATATTTTTAACATATGATCAAAAAATTAAATTTTCAAAAGAATAACTGAATATTCAACTTAAAAATATGATTTTTTCAACAACAAAAAATTAATTTTAAAACCAAAAAGATGAATTTTCAACAGAAAAAGATTTTTTAGTCATGAAAGAAAAGAAAATTTCACCTAAATTGTTGAACCTTCAAGCTAAAAGATGAATTTTCTGTACAAAAATTGAATTTTTAACCAGAAAATATCAATTTTCAGCCAAATTTTAATTTTTAACAAAATAGTTACATTTTCAACAAAATAGTTAAACTTTCAAGCAAAGGGCTGAAATTTCAACTAAAAATATGAATCTTCTACAAACAGATGATTTCTTAACAAAGTGGTTCAGCCAAAATAGTTAAATCCTCAAGCAAATAAGATTGATTTTTAACCAAACAGTAGTTGCATTTTTATCCAAGAAAGATGAAATTTCTACTAAAATAGATGAATTTTTAAATCAAAAAGAAAATAGAAAAAAATATTTGAATTTTTATCCAAAAAAGATTGTAGTTTGACTTGTAACATTTTTAACCCAGAATCTTTTATAAATGGAGTAAAATAATTTCAAATTAAAATGGAAAATTCTCAAATTTATTCGCTTTTCACTTATCAGGTTTCATTGGCGTATAAACTTACATTCATATTAAATTTCTTTACAATTACTGCGAGTTGTTTGTTTCATTTGCGAATTTCCAAAAATTACGTACATGAATGAAGGGGAACCCCCCCCCCCCTATTGTAATCGGATTATCAATTAATAAAATGCAATTTTAAATGTTCACATTGGAACATAATTAAATTTAAAATAATTCGATTTTGAATACGTAGTTCTTGCATGGTTTTATTTTTATGGCAAATTTGTTTTCATCCAGATTAATTTGAAAAGGGGCTTGGTAAACTGGAAAGCTAATTTAAAAATATTCAGTTAATAATGCTCTTTCGAAATTTTTAAATTATTTAAAAAATTTTAAGATTTGAAAGATGTAAGTGTTTAATTTTAAAAATTATAAATATGTGAAATTCTGGCATTTTTCTGCAATTCAAATTAAACAAATTTCAATTCTAAACTTTCTAAATTTGCAAATGGTCGACTTTTAATATTTGTAAAATTGAATAATCTTGAATGCGTTGTATAGTTGAAAATTCAACAGTTGAATTTTGTAGAAAATATGTCTGTTAAAAATTCCACTGTTGAGTTTTGTAGAAAATTCGTCCGTTAATAATTCTACTGTTGAATTTTGTAGAAAATTCGTCTCTGGAAACTGTTGAATTTTCAACATGAGTTTTCAACTAAAAAGATGAATTTCCAACGAAGAAGATTAATTTTCTACCAAAAATCGATATTTCAATTGATTTCAGTTCATAGTTCAAATACATAGTTCAAATCGGTTTTTAATTCAAAATAGTTTAAACTATTCGAAAAAAATTCAGAATTACATTCCTTTAAAATATAAATCTTGAAAATTGAATTATGCGAGTTTTATGTTTTACAATAAAAAATTCTGTAAATTTGATGCCTTACATTCGAATATTCTTCAGTTTGAAAAATTTAGAATTAAGAAGACTTTTGATTCCCAAAGTCATCAAAATTTAAGAATTTTTATCTATAGACTAAAAAGTTTTCAATTGTAAATCTTCCAAATTGAAGAATTTTAAATTGCAAATCTTTAATTTAAGAATTCTTATTTATATATCTATACAATTGAAAAGTTTTCGATTGTAGCTCTGCAGAATTATAGAACGTTGAATTGTAAATCGTTAAAATTGAAGAGTTTCGAATTTTGACTTGATGATTTTTAATTTTTAATTATAAACAGTTCCAGCGAAAGAAGTTTGCGTATTTTTAATCGTAAACATTTAAATTAAAGTTACAGATTACTGAAAGGCGATTGAAATTGAATTAAAATTGCATGATATATTTTAATTTGATAATTCGGCAATGAAATTATAAATAAATATCATGAGTTTTTTACATTTTATTGCTTCTTTTATTTGTTTAATTCTTCTAATTTCTGTTGATTTATAGTTTTTTTGTTCTGTGTTTTGTAGATATTACATGGATTTAAACAACAAGTCGGCACAGAAAATTGGACTCGATTTTGCGAACAATTTCCACCGCAGCTTCTCGAGCGGCTGCATAATGTTTACGGCGTTTGAGCGGCCCCGCCTACTTATGGTGAGTTATCTGAATTAAAAATTTGTTTTTAAAAATTTGAAACTTTAATAATTAAGTTCAAGAGATATTAATGGCAGGATGCCTAACGTCCTGGAAATCCTTAAAAATCTGGAAAAGTCCTTGAATTCTTTTTTACCTGAAAACCTTCGGAAAAGTCCTTGAATTTTGCTCATGGTCCTGGAATTCTTATTCGTTTGAAGAAAAAATAGTTTTTTAAACTTGTTCTCTGCTGAGCGAAAAAAGACTACCTTTTTAACAAAGAGATTGTTCATTTTATCACGGGGAAATTCAGGAAGCTACAATATTTGTACAGTCAGGGATTTTTAAAAAAATCTTGGAAAATTCTATAAGAGTCACTTTAAATATCAAGGATAATAAATTAGAATTTTTTTTATTTTAATTTGAAATTGTTTTATTCCATGTATGAAAGATTCTTTGTTACAGGTGTTACAAGATTAAGATTCTGGTATTAGAATATTAATGACGAGGAAAAATGAAATATTGGTCAGAGTAAAGTTAGAGAATTTTGAAAATGAAGTTTGGGGCTACTTTGATCCAAGGTTATGGTTAGTAATTTATTCACCTTGTATTGTTATTTCTTTTTTTTCAGTTGCTTGATTCTGACGATTATACTTTTAGTTCAGAATTTTATTATTTTCTTGCAAATTCAACAATTTTTATTAAAAAGTCATACTTTTTATTTGAAAGATCTACTATTACATTATTCGTTGAGAATTCATCTTTTTTGGTAGAATATTTAATTATTTGGTTGAAGGTTGAACCAATTTATTAGAAAATAATTTTTTTTTTTTGAAAATTCTTCTTCTTTTGTTTGGTTGAAAATTAATTATTTTAATTACAAATTTAACTATGCGAGTTGAAGATTCTTTTTTTTTCTTTGAAAATTCATCTCGTTTGAAAACTTAACTACTTTGTTGAAATCTAATTTTGTTTGTTAAATAATTAATTTTTTTAACTAAAAATGTAACTAATTCAATTTCAGCTAAAAATTGATTTTTTGTTTAAATTGAAAATTCAACTACTTGGGTAAAAGTTGAACCACTTTGTTAAATTTTGGTTGTTGTTTGAGGATCCATCTTTGATTGAAAATGTAACTATTTTGTTAAAAATTACTTTTATTATTTAAAATTAATTTTTTTCTACTTGGAAATGTAAAATTTCCATTTTATAATTGATCTTTTTTATTTGAAAATTCGTCTTTATTGGTAGAAAACTAATCTTTTTGTTGAAAATTAACTTTTTATGTCGAACATTTTTGGATGGCATTTTTCCCTGTTTTGACTGAAGAATATTTATTTGTTGAAAATTCGTCTTTTTTATTAGAAAATTTGAATTCTGGGTTGAAAGTTAAACGAATTTTTTAAACATTTTTTTTTTAAATTAATAATTTTAATTGAAAATTAAATTATTCTTTGTTTAAATTCATCTTTTTAGTAATAAAATTTGCGAGTTGGAAATTCAACTGTTCCGTGAAATTTTTTTTTTTTTTTTATTAAAAGTTGGTCTACTTAATCAGAAATTCATTTTCTTGGTTGTAGAATTGCAGATTCATCAATTTAGTTGTTTGGTTAAAAAAATGTTTCACTGAAAATTTATCTTTTTTAGTAGAAAATTGATTTATTTGTAGATTTATGTTTTTTGTTGAAAATTTGTCTTTTTTGACAGAAAATTAATTTTCTTGGCTGAAGATTCGTCATTTTGGTTCAGAATTCTTTTTGTGAAAATTGAAATTTTTTGTTGAAAATTCAACTGTTTTTCGTTGAAGTTTAATATTTTTTGTTTCAAAATACGACTATTTTGTTAAAAAGTTATCGTTCTTCATTGAAAATTCAACTGCTTATTGAACATTCGTCTATTTGGACAGAAAATTCGTCTTTTTGGATTTAAAATTCACCTTTTTTCTTAAGAATTAAACTGCCTTCTAAAAAATTCAATTATTTCATTGAAAATGCAACTGTTTTTGGTTGAAGTTTAATCTTTTTTGTTAAAAATTCAACTTATTTGTTGAAAATTAAATTTAGATTAGCTTAAAATTCGATAACTCAGTCAAATTTCAGCTAAATTAATTTTTTTGAAACTCATTACACACGGAATTGAATTCGCTTTGATAACATAAACAGCAAAAAATTATTGGATTTTAAAAATGTCATCAAATGGTTGTTAAAATTGAAAAAAAGGAGAAACATTGAAATATTTTCGATTGTAGCGCCAAAAAGACAAATTTTCAAAAAAATAGTTGAATTTTTATCAAAAAATGATTTCAGTTGAGTTTTCAACACTAAGATATACATTTTAAACGAAAAGTAAATTTTCTACGAAAATAGATCAATTTTCAACAAATGAGCTAAATGGCTTTAACAAAATTGTTGAATTTTCAACCAAACAGGTTACATTATTCTCCAAGAAAGATGCAATTTCTACTAAAATAGATGAAGTTTTAAATTAAAAAGACAAATTAAGAAAAAGTTGAATTTTCATCCAAAAAAGACTTTTCAATACTAAGATATGACTTTTAAACAAAAAGTAAATTTTCCATGGAAATAGTTGCATTTTCAACCAAAAATTATGATTTTTAACAACATTGTTGGATTTTCAAACAAATAATTGAATTCATAACTAAAAAGATAATCTTCAAGAGATAGAAACTGAAAAAAAAAAACAGAAAAATAAATATAAAGAGAAGGCAAATAATTTTCTAATAAGAATATTACATTAGCTAATATTCAAATACCAGAATGTTAAGCGTGTAACATTTTTAACCTAGAATCTTTTATAAACGGACTAAAACAATTTCAAATTTATTATTTTTGACAATTATTTGAAGTTACAGAAATTCTCTGACTTTTCCCTGACCAATAAAATTCCCTGACTTTTTTCAAATTGTTCTCGGCTTGGTTCGTTTTTCACTCACTATGTTTCTTTGACGCGTAAAGTTAAATTCATATTACATTTCTGTACAATTACTGCAAGTTATTTGTATCATTTGAGAATTTGCAAAAATGACGTACATGAATGAAGGACCCCTCCTGGTGGAAAAAATGTTTACAAGAAAGTACAACATTTCTACAACTGTGATTTTTTGTTAAAACATGTACTTTTTTGTAAAAAAGTGTACAAAATTTAACAAAAAAAATACAGGTAAATTCAAATAGCTAATTTTGTTGTTGTATTTTCTTGTAGAAAAGTAAAAAGATTAATAATAAAATATAAGTTTCTACAATTCAAAAATTGGTATAACTTTTTACTACTATTTTTTACTTTGTTGTAAAAATCTACAAATTATTACAGAAAACTACAGGATTTTACATTTTTTAATTTGGGTGTTTGACCTCATAAAAACACTTTATATTCTACGTAAATTATTGTAGAAAATTACAAATCTTTACAAAAAAATGCAATTTTTCACATAAGTTGAAATATTGGGAACCTGAACTTACAATTATGTTGTATATACTGGTAGTTTATTGTAGAAATGTACAAATTTAAACAAAAAAATATTATTGATATGACGATTCTGAATCTGTTCAAAATTAATTAAGCAAGTTACAGATTTTAACGTTAAATCTGCAAATTAAAGCTTAAAAAATGTTAATTCAAACAAATGCAAATTTTGTAATTAAAAGCCGTTAAACTGCAAAATTTCCATTTTTAATTTTTATACATTGTATACAGTTGAATATTTAAAAAAAAAATAGAAATCCACGCTATTATTTTTAATACTATAAATTAAGGAATTAATAAAAAAAAATGTATAAATTTTCCAAATTATGTCATTTTAAGCAATTTTAAGCTAGAAACTTTAATTTATATATTAAATTTTGTGTCGAAATCTTTTTAAATATTTTCTTTAAAATTTGTTAAAAAAAATCTTTTTTATATTTTCTGGGAATCTAATAATAATTTTTTTACCTGGGAACTCAAAGTTTCCCAAAATTTGTTTGAAAATCCTGCAAAGGTAAAAAAATTACCTTAAAATCACCCAGATTCTTTTTTGAACTTTTGGAAATCTTATTAAATATTCTTTTAAAATTAATTTTTCAAACAACAAAAAATTGTTAGTTTTTCTAGGAATTTTGATTTAAAAAAATTTATTCATTCCAAATCTTTCAAAATGCTTAAAAAGCTTATCAATTTTTTGTTCGAAATCTTCAAAAATCTACATTGTGTTTTAAATGTTTTGAAACCTTTTCACGTTTTAAATTATTTTGGAATCTTACCAAAAATATTAAATATATTTTAAACTTACTAGATTATTTTCCAAATTAATAATTGTTCAATTGTTATTTTTCATTCAATTTAAAAAAAATACTTGTTAAGCATTCTCTTAAAATTAATTTTTCAACGTAAAAAATCATTTTAAAGGATCTTCTCAACACTTGTAAATATCCCTTAAACTAACTTGAATTTTTTCCAAATTGAGAATTGTTCAATTGTTATTTATGCGTCAAAATTAAATAATAATCAAAATATTAACGATTCAAGCCTTTCTATTTCAAATAATTTAGTTTAAAATTGTTTAGGTTTTAATATTTGATTTATAATTGCTCATTTTAAATGAAAAGTAAAATATTGCTAAATATTCAAAACAATGTCTTCCTTAATTAAAAAATTTCAAATTAAATTGGTTAAAAATGGAATATTTTAGATTGAAACAATATTTGAATAGGATTTGGAATTAAATAAGAGCGTTTAATTTTGTCAAATTATGTTTAAATTAATAATAGTTTATTAAGTTTCAATCGGACGTTTACATCTGTTTAACTACTGAGGCTTTCAAATTGAAGAATTGTATCTTGTACTTGGTCCCTATGGTACCCTATTTGTAGCCCCTTAATGGAACTTCAAAAAAAAATTTAATAAGATCAAAGCTTCCAAGAGCATTTTGAAAAAATAGCAAAAATCAGGGAATCCTGTAAGAAGTAACTGTAAAAAAATAATCAGGGCTGCCACACAAGAGTCACTATTAGTCACTTTTTTCTCAAATCATTTTTTATTTACTTGTTTAAATGAAAAGATCACATTAGTCACTGAATTGTCGTGAATTATTTTGATATATTTCAGATTATTTTTAAAGATTCCCCGAAATTTGTAATAGATTTCAATAATTTGAAGGGATTTTTAAGATTTAAGGGTATTTTTAAAACTTGTAAGGCATTTTCAAGAGATTTTAATTTGAAATATTTTAGGGAATTTCAAGGGATTTCAAAAGATTTTAAAGGATTTAAAATATTTGTGGTTATTTTAGGTTATTTTAAAAGATTACAAGTAATTTTCAATTGTTCCTAATAGTTTAGTGTGATTTCAAAGAATTTGAGATATTTTAGGAAATCTTAAAAGATTCCAAGGAACTTTTAATTGGTTTTAATAATTTTAAGAGATTTAATAACATTTTAGCGGATTTTAAAGAATTTATTCAAGAAAAATGAGTTATTTCATAGGGGTTTAAAGATTTGAAGAGATTTAAAATTATTTTTTGGATTTCACCCTGAATTCTTATTAATTTATCCTGAATTCTTTGAAATTCTTTTGAATCTTTTAATTCATTAGAATTCTTATAAATTTACTCAATTTTACATAATTCAGTTGATTTTTTTTGATTTTTTAAAAATGTTTATATGATTGGTTCTGCAGATTAATTCATAAAATGACCAAAGGATTTGGAATATTTTATGGGATTAGAAATATTCTACGTTATTTTAAAAGATTATAAAGAAATTGTAAATTGATTTCTGTAATTTAATAGAATTTCAAAGGATTTGAAATATTTTAGGGTATTTTAAAGGATTCCAAGGCATTTTCATGAGATTTGAACAATTTTTCTAGATGCACTCAATTTACTCGGTTCAATGGATTTTTTAAAAGTTTTTACTTCATTCATCTTGAAGTCATTAAAACTCACCTTAAATTTTTAGGCATTTCATCAAATTCTTTTGAATTCTTTTTAATTTTGTTCTAGAATTAATTTCAAACTTACTCAATTCATTTGAAATTTTTTTAATTCACCTTGAATTTTTATGCATTTCATCCTATTATTCTCGTTTCCCTTAAATTCCTCTAAATTCACTCAAATTTTACAGAAATAAATGGATTTTTTCGATTTTTACAACTTTTTCCAATTCATTTGAATTTTTTTGAAGTGTTTTGTAGTCATAAGACATTTTTTTTTAGTTAGAAAAAGATTTGAAGAGATGTGAAATTATTTTTTGAAATTCACCCTGAATTCTTTTAGATTCTTTGGGATTCCCTTGAATTTTTTTACTTCACTGGAATTATTCTAAATTTACTCAATTATACTTAATTCAATGGATTTTTTTTTAAATTTTTAAACGTTTTTATTTAATTAATCCTGAAGTCTTTTAACCTCACCTTGAATTATTGTTTTTAAACGTTTTCAAATTTTTTTAGAAGATTTCAAATGATTTCAAAAAGATTTCAAATATTCCAGTGATTTAAAAAAAAATACAAAATATTTCAGAAAGATTTCACAAATATTTCAAAGATTTCAAAACATCCCAAAGATTGTAAACGATTTCAAAAATTTTCAACAAATTTCAGAAGATTTCAAAAGATATCAATGATTCAAACGAACACAAAAGATTTCACAAACAAAAATTAAAGAAATATTTCACAAATAATTTAAAGATTTCCTAAAAATTTCAAAAAATTTCGCAGATTTCAAAGATTTCAAGGATGTCAAAGATTTTACGAAAATGTAAAAAGAGTCCAATATAGATTTCTCGAAGATTTCACAAAGATTTTAAATACTTCAAAAGATTTCAAAGATTTCGCGGATTTCAATGACTTTAAAAAGATTTTAAAATATTCAAAATGATTTCACAAAGACGACTCATGTTCGCAAAAAATTAAGAATTTATTTATGATTCTGCTTTCTTTAGAAATTGTTGACCAACAAAAAATGAAATGGCTCATGTTTTTACGTTCATAACAAACGGTTATTTCTTTATGTGGTGTAAAAAGGAGACCTGGAAAAACTTGATTTCTTAACATGAAAAACCCGGAAAAAATCTTGAATTTTGTTCCCAAGAATCGCTGGATACCCTGATTTAAAAAAAAAATATAAAACCCTTTTTTTTTTTCTCTCGTATAGCAGGGTGAAAGATGAACCAGAAAATGATCAACATTTTTTTGAAACATAGAAATGAGAATGAATTTATTTTTGACCGTGAATTTTACAAGTTTTTACAAGGAAAATCTATCCAATCTCTTGAAATATCACAAATTCCATATTATAGTTCGAAATAGATACCCTTAAATCATTAAAATTTTCAGAGAGATTCGAAATTAATTTAAAACTTTAAATGATTTTAAATAATTTCAAACAAAATATAGATTTTTGCAAATATCGAACAAAAAATTTAATAAGATTTAGTTAGGAATAACAAAATTTTCTTAAAATTTGTAGGAAAATTGAGAATGATTTTTTATTTTGAAAAATTAATTTTAAGAGAATTGTTCAAAAGATTTAAAAAATTGTCAGAAAATAGTCTGGAAGATTTTAAAGCATTTTTTGTAATTTCGAAGGAATTTTTAAAGGAAAAGTTAGAATAATTTTAAAAACATATTTAGAAATTTTGAAAAAATTTCAAAAATAATAAAAAATTATTGTTATTATATTTCATAGATTTCAATGAATTTACAATGATTTTAAAAGCTTTCAAGAACTTCAAAGACTTCCACAAAGATTTAAAAATATTCCCCAAGATTTCACAAAGACGTCTTACGTTCGCAAAAAATTAAGAATTTGTTTCTCATTTTCCACCTGCATAACAATTGGTTATTTCATTATTTAATTTTAAAAAAAGGAGTCCTGAAAAACTTGATTTCTTGACCTGGCAAACCTGGAAAAGACCTTGAATTTTGTTCCTAAGAATCGCTGGACACCCTGTAAATAAAAATTTATGAAAATTTTTGAATTGTAGAAACTTGTACTTTATTGTTCATTTTTTTACTTTTCTACATGAAAATACAAGAAAAAATTAGCTATTTATATTTAACTGTATTTTTTGGGTGAAATTTTGTAAATTTTTTACAAAAAAGGACATGTTTTAACAAAAAATAGATATAAGCTTTTTTTTGGAATAGCGATCATGTACATATCTTAAATTAAAATTATCTCATTGAAATATTCTAAATATTTGTCATCATAGGTCGAAAAAGAACAACTTTCTGCCTGCAAAAACTGTAAAATTTTGTAGATTCTTGTAGTTGTAAATTTTTGTCGTTGTAATTTTTTGTAAATTCTTGTAGAAAGTCAAAAATACAATAAAATCCGCCCCTACCGTAATAAATCGTAACAAAATTTCTCGACTTCCCCCCATGTCTCTTGAGCTGTTAGGTAATTTAAGTAGTGTCCCTAAACAAAATAATTGTTGTCAATCCATAAAGGTTAATTTGGCATCTTAATTATTTTCAGACGGCCGCTTAATGGGGCAGGCCGGACGGGGTCGGGCGGGGTACAGAAAACTGGGTAGACAGGGTGGGTGGGTGAAACCACGGCCTCTTCTCAAAAACGTCGTCGTCGTCGAAGTCATTGTCGCCGTCGTTATCGCATCATGGCCACCGTCGTCGTCAAATCAGTTGTTGTCAGCCCTGGGGTTAGCAGCTGACGTCCAAGTGCGTCCTTTCAAATGCTGCATCGCGAAAAGGGGCTTCATCACATATCTCTGAAGACGTGCTTCGGCACTAGCAGGGGACTCAAATCTCAAAACGAAAATGCGACTACTACAAAAGAAGACAACAACAACACATACATAGCGTGCCGGCCGAGAAGAATCGCGAGGGGGGAATGAAATGGATAAAAAAAAAAGCGAAACAAAAGGGTGGGTGGGTGGGCACGGGTGGGAGGGTTGGATGGGTTTAATTCGAGTCGTAAATCGTAATCGTTGATCATCTTGAAACTAGAAGGTATCAAATACGAGAGCGACAAAACATTCAGATAATCTACTGCATGATACCTTAAAACCTAGCAGCGTAAACGAATTAGAGAGTTCTTCAAACACTTTTATCGAGTGTTGCAAGTTGAGAGAAAATTCTCAGTAATATCGAGGAAAATACAAGTCGCGAAAAACTATACTGACAAAGCAAATAGCATAGCTGCTATCGTCGTTTGTCGGAAATTAGCTTCGTCTTAGCATAGATTTCACGTTGGGGAAATTGTCGTTCAGTGTTATCTTTCGAATCCATAATGACTACTTTATTTTTCGGTTTTGATAGCTTTAATCAGTGGACGATTTTTTAATAGACGTAAAGTAACCAATGACAAAAAAAGAGTTTAACTTCGTCCATTTGTTATTAAATTTTGGCTCAGTTCTTACTTTTATTAAGTATTTAAATATTTTGACTGAGAGAGTAGTGCGAGACCTTTTTTGTTCCGACCAATGTAGTTTACGGAAAACTTCCTAGTTTCTAGTGTAAAGAGTTTCGCCAGCAGTACAGGTATTTTTATATTACATACATTGAAAATGTGAAGAGACCGATTATTAAACGCATGAAAGTGCCATTCCGTTCCAAAATTTTTCACTCCGCTTATTGTGATACTAGGTTACTTGTGATTCTGCTAATTTTTGTGTGAAGAAAATTATTTTTTCTCGAGTGTACAAGAGTCAAGAGAGCTTTTTTAAACTTTATAATCACTTTTTTAAACTTAAGGATGCACGAAATCGAATAGTGTACACGATCTTATATTATTACTAGTATAATTATTGATACTATAATTGTTGTAAATAGGGAAGTCTTTTTTTTTCTTTTTTTTTATTAGAGCAATTTTTGTTATACTAGATACTTGAAATTTTACTTACTCCACAATATTGTTATTTATTTATTATTTTTTTTTTACTTTTGAGAAGCAAAGATTATGTAATTGTAATAGTTTACATTGTGGTTCTGAGCCAAAAAATTGTATGTTTTAGTTAACGAAGAGGATGAACACTGACATGAAATCTCTGACGTGAAATCTATGACAATGCTAAACTTATGTACGGGAGATTAATCTTCGTATTTTAACAAATAAAATTCCAAATTCGCAAAATGTCGCAAGAGAGCGTCAAGTTTGTCAAAAAAAAGCAATATATTTCCAAGATCGTGTTCCTTTGCGCCAATTTACTTGAAATTATTTCTTATGTTAAAAACTTTGATGCGTAAAAAAAAATAACGAGAAGCTCAAGAATTGAAAGAAACATTGAAATATTCTATTATTGTAATGCGTAAACGGATTGTCAATCATCATCGAGAGTCGTGTAAGCGGAGGAAATCACTTTCCAAATTGAATAAAAAATAAAGTCAGCCAGTGGATATGACTAGTGCCAGGGAGTGAGACGCCTCAGAAAAGGAAATATAAGAATTCGCGTCAATAAACAGAGAATTAGGTACTTAATTTTACCGAATAATATATGGATTAATTTATTGGTTTTACTTATTCAACTAATTTTATTTAACTATTGCGTTTTTGAAATTTATTATTACACTTTCTCATGCGTCGCGCAAGAGCGGAGAAAGACTTCGGCATGGAGAAGAGGTGTTTGGATGATTGTGAGTGTGTGTATGAAAATGCGTATGTTTATGCAAATCGTGTCCGCTCCCGACTTAACCCATGTTTGTCAATTCGCAAAAATCGATATTGTCAAGCTTTTATCCCAATTTGGTCCTTTCCCTGCTCTGCCTGCGCTATTTTTGTGATATTACTGTTTTTATATATTACTTGAAATGAAAAGGGCTACGGTTATGAAGACAATCACGCGAGCCACATGTTTAATTAACGCGATTCATTAATTCATTAATGTTGATTGTAATGCAGCTTTGTTAGTTTTGAGAATCGAGTCTCCATAAGACTTTCGCTAACAATAAGAGTTAACTTCTAGTCGTTAAATCGTCGTTATCTGGGCTAGTGAAATCAATTTTTCTAATAGAAACACAAACTGATAGAAAATAATAACTTGAAGTGTCTTTAGGTGAATGCAGATTTCAGTTACCGACTCAGGTTCGTGTCCGTGCTTAAAATGGTTTGTGTTTGCGCTAAAATGTGCATTTATTCCCTTTCTAGAGTTTGTTAGATATTTTAGCATTTTTCAATTGGGGCATTATTTTTGTGAGAAAAAAATTTACCGAGAGGATATTTTTTTCTATTGTGTTTTGGTAGGCTTTTTCACTTTTTTCTGGAAAAAAAGTTTTTTATGTCTTCAAATATCAGTCATGTCTTTTATGATTTTTCATGAAATGTTTTTGATTTACGAAAAATAATTATTTTAACAATAATTTTTGTAATTTAATTGAATCTTACTGATGGTTCTTACCAATTTTTCAAAAATGGTTGAATTTTAAGAAATAAGGGCTTTTTTTCAAACGAAACATTCCCTACAACTCTGCGGTTTTCAGTGATTCAAATAAGTAAATAATCTTGAAATATAGTTATTTGGTAAAAAAGTATTTTCTTAAGCTTTTTTTTTAACTATCAGCCATAGAAAAATTTACATTAAAAATTAGAGACACTAGAGTTGTAGAGAATGTTTTCCCTGAATAAATAAGCCATTATTTATTAAAATTTAATCATTTTTCAAAAATTGGTAAGAAGCGATAGTAATAATAAATTCAATAGTAAACAACATTGTCCAAATAAAAGTTTTTTTGTCAGTTCAAACATTTTTTCAAGAGAAATAATGTTTTTTATTTGAAATAAACTCAGTAATATTATTTTAATTCGACAAATTATAGAAAAAATATTTTTTGATAGATTTGATTTTTCGCATGACAATTATCTTAACTTCCTTATTTCAAAATTCTGTCGAAACTGTGCAAAAATTTGGTCTATTATTAAAAGACTTGAAAAACAGATAATTTATTCTAAAAAATTTGTTTTTGATTTCGATTGTTTTCAAAAAGTGTTAATGATCATTTAATAGAACGTGAAAATCCCTGTTGAAGCACAATAGGCAACTTTTTTTTAATCGATATTAAAAAAGTTATAGTCAAAAAAGAAAGTATCCACAAAAAACCAAAAAAGTCACCCCCTCCCTTCGGTAAATATTTGTCAAAAGGCAAAAAGTATTTTCTGATAAACTACCGTCTAAAAGGGACAACTTTGATTTTAAAATTCAAGAAATTAAATTCAAAATGGATAAAAATTAAAATTTTGCTTCAACTTTCATTTTGTATATGTTTGTTTTTTTAAAGGGTGTATTTTAAATTGTTTTCAAGTAAGTAACTTTATTATAAACTTTTAAATTTTGGGGCAATATTTGTTTTAGAGCTACATTTTCATTAAAATTTAAGAAATAGTTGGATTCCTTATATAAAACTGAGTTATTTAAATCAAGGATCTTGTATAATATTAAATAACTATCGGATTTATTTTTATTGCTATCTTTGCCTCGGTCTACTTGAGAAATAATGTCCCATTTGAATTAGCTGGCAAGGGGAGACTGGCAATTGTCAATTTTGGTTTCGGTTCATAATTTTTGTAATGAAAGCTCATTACTTGAATATTAATTTGCCAAATTTGCAATTTTTCGCCGTTTTCGAGAAAATCGTCGGGTAGCTCAGGCAGTAGCGCTTCGGCTTTAAGCCGAAAGGTTGCGCGTTCGATTCTCGCTGCCTGAATTTTTTTTATTTATTGAAATGTTTAAAAATTTTACTCTCTTTAATAATATTTAAAAATTATGTAAATAATATTTTTTAATGCCTTTTTTCACGATATGATCGAGGGATTTTGAACAAAAAATTGTCAAGACGGTATTCATATTTAGTATATTCCGAAGCAAAACTTTATTTGCAAAATAAAATCATGTGTGTTTCTCAATAAATACATTCAAAAAATCTTATTCTTGTAAAAACTTATTATTTTTCTGGTAAAATACGATATTTAAAAAACCTCGTTTATACTTATAATTTCAAATATAAATTGTAAACATGAAAAGTTTTTTCGTAAACGAATGCATTATAAAATTATTATGAGCATAATTTTAAAAGATATGAATGAAATTATATTGATAAATATTTTAATAAACAAAAAATGGAAAAAAAAGAAGTGTTGGCAACGAGAATTGAACACGCAACCTTTAGGCTACGAAGCCGGAGCGCTACTGCCTGAGCTACCAGCCGATTTGCCGGTCTCCCCTTGTGAGTTTTTTTGTTGTAGATTCTCCTCTAATATTAACAGATTTGACTGAAATTCTTGAGACAAAAGCGGCATTATTATCGAAGTTGAATTTCCGGAAATTGGTGAAACTTGAACGTGAGTTTTGTTTAAACTACATCGTGTACATAAACGATCAGACAGATTTTCAACAAAGTAGAAGGTGTATATTAAGATAATGAGTTTTTAGTAGAAGCGCCCGGACATGCGCATTTGTGATAATAATTGATTACATCGAGTTTGTATTATACTTTTTCATAGTTCCTAAGTGTCAAGATGTAATTGCTTTTCAGTGTTTTTTCTACGCGTATTTATATTATTACGAGATGCGTAGATCTTCGCAGTGGTTCACGCATAGAAATTTTCTTATATGAATCTTGCAAATTCCATTCGTATTTTCATATCGTGTGTACTATTGTAAATAATGTTGTAATGAGCGGAGCGTTTTTTATACTTGATAAAAAAAAAAAATAGAACATGTGGCTTTCGTCGGTCGTCTGTGCCGGAAACTCTTTCTTTAGTCAGTGAGAAACGAGAAAAATTGATTAAAAGACCATTTGAAGATTATTGTGTGTAACGCAAATGGGAAATTGAGATAATCGTCATCCATCGACGAAAAAGTGTTCGCTTTTTCTTTCTTATTTTTCTTACTTAGTAGTGAAATTTCCAGTCTTTTTGCACAGTACATATGTAGGGTTATATATATTCAAAAAAATATATAAATGGTCGAAACTTTAGGAGTGGATGGGTAATTGGGTGCCCAATTAAAATATCAATTTTGCAAATGACTGCCCTCTAAATGTCTTCCTTCTTCTAAAAAAGTACTGTCGTAAATTTTCTGTTTTTGAAAATTAGAGGTTCCACTAGGCAGATTTAAAAAAAATGCAAATTTAAGACTGAAAAATTCTTTCAGCCCTGGAACATATTTTGTAATCATTGAGTGAGGCCTAAATGTTATAGAAAAAATCTAAAGATATTGTCGGACTTAAGAGTACGAAAATGTTGTAATTTTATTACAATTAATGGTTTCAAATTGCACCTAAACATTTCTTTTCTGGAATAATATGCCCAGGATTTCTTTTGAAATATGAAGAAGATATAATTTTTATAAACAAACACTTTAAAATGTATTTTTAGCTATAATTTACCAGAAAATGATGTAAGCTAGTTAATTAATGTCAATTTTGGTGCAATTCTCATAGTTTACTTTTTTCAAATCACTTTTTAGTCACATTTAAAAATGAAAATATCACTTTTGTGCTCTTTGAATTCAGTCGAATTCTTTTAAATCCACCCTCAATTTTTTGGAATTATCTTGAATCCATCAATGGAATTTTTTGGGTTTTAAGAAAGTTGTTGCATTCATTTAAATTATTTTGAATTCTTTTTAATTCGTCTTCAATAGTCCCTTGAATTCTTCTAAATTCACTTCAATTTTACTGAAATCAGTTTAATATTTTGAATTTTTTGTGAAGTTCACCTTTAAATCTTGTAAATTTATCCTGAATTCTTTTAAATTCTTTAGAATTCACTTAATTACATTTTTTTAAATTCCCCTAAAGTCTTCTAAACATTTCATCAAATGCTTTTGAATTTTCATGAATTTACATTGGATTTTTTTTTCATTTCCCCTGTATTCCTCTAAATGCATTCGAATTTTATTTAATTCATTATTTACAATTTTTTTAATTCTCTTAAATTCTGTTGGATTCGCTCTGAATTCTGTCCTTGCCATTTTACTCAATTCAGTTGAAATTTTTTGCGTTCTTAAATTTCGTTCAATTCACTAAAATTCTTACGAATTTCATCAGTCTCCTGAATCCCCTCGAATTCTTCTAAATTCACACTCATTTTACTAAAATCAATCGAAATTTTTGGATTTTTTTCCAAATTTTCTGAATTATTTTGAATTTTCTTAATCCACTCTGAATTCTTATGAGTTTATCCTGAATCCGTTTAAATTCATCGGAAATTCTTATACATTCAATCGAATTGTGGTGAATTCAAAAGAACAGTTACTTTTTGTTAATTTTAGTCGCAAAATGCATTTTAAAGTACTGTTGGAATATTTGAACAATTAAAAATGTGTATTTTTTCTGTCATCAGGTATATTTTTAATTTATTTATTATGGATTATATTCTGGCCATTTCAGACCATTAATTCTAATGAAATTCCAAATATTCGTATTCCGAGCCCAATGTCTTCAAAAATTATTTTTTTCTGTCATAAAATTTAGGGCTTATTTCTTAATAAATAAGACATACTTTCTAGGGATAAAATAATTTTTTAGCCTCTAATTAGTATTTTTAAAAATCGAAAACGATCAACCACTAAAGAATTTTTTAAAAATAAAGGATAATCTCTGGCAGTATTTTTTCACGAAAAGTAATAAATTTAGGGGGTAGCGTTTGCAAAATGTAAAAATTCAAATTTTTATTGGGCACCCAAATGGGTAATTGGGTGACTGCAAAGCAGAAAGCAAAAAAGGTCTATAAACGAAAGTATATTAAAGATGAGGAAAAAAAGGACAGAAACACACAAGTAAATATATTGTTGTAACTTTATTATTATTGTTGTTGTTGCATGAGTCTAGCGTAATAGATTTAGCCAGATGAGTGGTTAAAAAAGTAACTATTAACATAAATATTTCTTAATTACTGCTACATTGTACAATTATTACATACAGTGTGTATTCTATTTAATCGTAACGTTTATGTGCAGGCAGTGTATGGAGTGGGTTCCTTCTCCTTTGGGAAATTACCTCCTTAATTACATTTACCTCTTTAATTATAATGATTAATTATAAATACTTGTTTAATTTTCTTTCTTTTATTTATTTATTTCACAAAAAAAACCAAGGAAATCGAAAGTATAAAAGAATAGTATTAGCTTGTGGACCGTTAGATCCATTTTAATGTAGTTTTGTTGGTTTTTAGTTGATCGTGTATTTTATAAGGTACGTTTTCCTTTTAGACATTTTCAAAAAGTGGATGACGAAGAGCAAGAATCTCGTCAGAAGTCAATGGTTTTAGTTCTAGGGGTCCAAGATAAGAACTGCTCAAATCTTCTCAAAGGATTGGAACTCAGTGGGGCTGTTCCTTGTACCTGATTATCCTATCCTTGCGGCACAATTGATTTTCTCCAATGTAAGCGAAAACATCTCTTTTTTTTCTCTACCGATGCCTGTTTCTCTCTTGCTGCTCATAGGCGCGAGCACGTTCCACTGGCGAGGGTTCACAACTAAATAGTCGACTAGTAATTTTTTTATTGTTACCTAAACCTTCTTTAAACTTCATTCAGTCATGAGGGAACTCAACAGTAATTGAGGACCCGGATCAAAAAGTCAGATATAACTTTCTGGCGCCTAGAGTGGAGAGACCCCGTACAACCTGAATATAAGCGCCGTTCAGGGGTCCTTCCACTATAGGCGCCAGAATTTTATAACCGGTTGTTTGATCTGAGGACCCGGGTCAAAGAACCGGTTATAAAATTCTGGCACCTAGAGTGGAGATACCTCAGGCTGTTTGAATTTAAGCGATAATCAGGGGCACCCTAACTCTAGGCGCCAGAAAGTTAAAACTGGTTCTTTGATCCGGGCCTTCAGATCAAAGTACCGGTTGTAAAATTTTGGCGTTCAGAGTGGAGAGTCCTCTGACCGCTTGAATTTAAGCACCGTTCAGAAGCCCTTCCACTATAGGCGCCAGAATGTTATAACCGGCTGTTTGATCTGAGGGCCCGGATCAAAAAACCGATTATAAAATTCTCGCGCGTGGAGTGGAAGAACCCCTGAATGGCGCTTAAATTCAAGCTGTAACAGATAAAAAAAACCGGTTATCAATTTCTGGCGCCTAGAGATGAGAGACCTGTGGCTGCTTGAATATGGACGACGTTCAGGGGTCCCTTTTCTCTAGGCGCCAGAATTTTATAACCGGTGTTTTTTTAATCTGAGGACCCGGATCAAAGAATCGGTTATAAAATTCTGGCGCTCAGAGTGGAGAGACCTCTGACCGCTTGAATTTAAGCACCGTTCAGAAGCCCTTCCACTATAGGCGCCAGAATGTTATAACCGGCTGTTTGATCTGAGGGCCCGGATCAAAGAACCGATTATAAAATTCTGGCGCTTAGAGTGGAGAGACCTCTGACCGCTAGAATTTAAGCGCCTTTCAGGTGTAACTTAACTCTAAGCGCCAGAAGGTTTAGAACCGGTTCTTTGATCTGGGCCCTCAGACCAAAAAACCGGTTATAAATTTCTGGCGCCTGGAGATGAGAGACCTCTGACCGCTTAAATACATAGGCGATGTTCAGGGGCCCCTGCACTCTAGGCGCCAGAATTTTATAACCGGTTTTTTTATTTGAGGGCCAGGATCAAAGAACCGATAAAATTCTGGCGCTCAGAGTGAAGAGACCTCTGACCGCTTGAATTTAAGCACCTTTCAGGGGCCCTTCTACTCTAGGCGCCAGAATTTTACGACCGGTTTTTTCATTTGAGGGCCCGGATCAGAGATCAGGTTATAAAATTCTGGCGTTCAGAGTGGAGATACCTCTAACCGCTTGGATTTAAGCGTCATTCAGGACACAACTCTAAGCGCCAGAAAGTTATAACTCGTTTTTTGATTCGGGCCCTCAGAATAAAGAACCGGTAATAAAATTCTGGCGCTCAGAGTGGAGAGACCTCTAACCGCTTGCATTTAAGCACCGTTCAGGGGCCCTTATACTCTAGGCGCCAGAATTTTATGACCGGTTTTTTTATTTAAGGGCCCGGATCAGAGATCAGGTTATAAAATTCTGGCGCCCAGAGTGGAGATACCTCTAACCGCTTGGATTTAAGCGTCGTTCAGGGCACAACTCTAGCGCCAGAAAGTGACCGATTCTTTGATCCAGGCCCTCAATCAGCAATTATGTGAATGTAACTCAAGATTTAGGTTTATGATAATTTAGGCTTACCAAAATTTAGGTTCAATGAGTTCAAGTTTAATGAAATTAAGGTAAAAAATGTTATCAACTATTATTAACTGATAAACATTTTTGTTCAATGATGTAAATTGTAAAAACTTAGCACAAAAGACTGATAGAGATCCAAACTTAATATTTGATTTGATGAATTCTGAGTAATAGATTAACAGAAAATTTTATTTAGATAATTTCAATTTTTAAATTGATTTTGAAATTTGAGTGTATAACAAAATATGTGCGCGTCTTATATTCAACGTTATTTTAAATCCACGATGTTGACATTCAGAAAGATTGAAATTCATTCTCAATAAAATAAGATAACACTTCAAGTGTTATATGAATCTGAAATTATAGAGTCGCCATTTTTTTAAATCTATCCCGATTTAAAATATTTTATTTTGAATTTTTTCCAAGATAAATTTGTTGTTGCAAATAGAATTAAAAGTTTTTTTTTCAAAAATATTTTAACATTTTATGCCAAATTATTTTTCAGTGAGGATTTACAGGCGGTCCATTTTTATTATTTTATTTTGAACGTTTCAGTTTGGAAATTTCCATATTTCCAAAAATTTATAATTTATATTTAGTTCTTGAAATTTTAATTATTTTAAAAAAATGGTCGAGATGACAAAATTCAGAAAAGTCTACATTTCTTCAAGTACAAACAATTTTTTTAATTGAAAATATAAAAAGGGATGTGGTTACTGCCCGAACTAGTGGCCTTGAAGAATATGTTTTCATTGGCAAATTAATTAGTTTTTTATGATTGCAATGGTATTAAAATAAGGGTAACCAGAAAAATTGAGGTATTTTGAAAAAAAAAAACAATTTTTAAAAGCCACGGAATTTTGATAAGAAGAACTTAAAACAACCTTCAAGTACCCGAAATTAATTTTTTTTTATTTCCTGTGGTTCCGAGGACGTCGGAGAGTTTTTGGTATCGGTTTTCATAAATTTACAAAAAATTCTGTAAGCTAGTTAAATTTTTTTCCGTTTCAAATCGTAACACGAAATTTAAAATTTTCTAAAAAATTCTCTGACGCTGTTTTCAAAGAATTTATTCACAAGAAGTGAAAAATTTAAAAATTCGAAGAGATTTTAAAATATTTCTTGCAATTCATTTGAATTCATTTGGAAACCACCCTGCATTCTTTCAAATTCTTTTGCATTCAATTGAATTCTTCTAAATTCACTCAGTTCTACTCCAATTAATGTTTTTTTTTAGTTTTTGTTTAATTCATCCTGAAATTTTTGAAATTTAACTTGAATTCCTAGGCATATCATCAAATTCTTTTAAATTCTCTTGAATTTTTCTAAAATTGTTTCAAACTTACTGAAATCAATGAATTTTTTAATATACTCGAATTGTTTTCAATTCACTTTAACTTTTTTTTAATTCACCTTGAGTTTTTATAAATTCCTTTAAATTCACTCTAATTTTACTGAAATCAATCGATTTTTTTTTTCGATTTTTGAAAGTTTTTTCAATTACTTTGAATTCTTTTGAATTTAACTTTAATTGTTTTAAAATCCTATGAATCCTTTTAATTCAAAAGAACATTAGTTAGATTATTAATGCACACTTTAAAAATGAATTTGATGCATTAAAATATTTTTATACCATTTACAAAAGATTCTATATAAACAATGTTGCAAGATTAACATTTTGGTCTTTAAAAATTAATGGTAAGGCAAAGTGAAAAATTATTCAGTGAATTTTTAAAATGGAAACAAAATTGAAATCTTGTTGAGAAGACTTTTGTAGCCGGACGCCTACAAAAAAGTTTTTCGTAGCTTATTAAGCCGTTAAAGTCTCTCTTCTCCTCTTCTATCCTATCCAATCTATGTAAAATTAAGGTAAAAATAAAATTTGCTATGTTACAGTTTTTTTTAAATACCAGTTGTTAAAAAATATGAGAAATGAAAATTTGGATATTTAAACCACTATACTGAAAGCTTTTCTTTTAGTCTGTTTTTCTTCGCTGATGGCTCAAATTGAAGCTCTTAGCATGTAAAATTGAGATGAAAAATCAAGTTTGCTATATTAGTGTTTTTTAAATACATATAAGTGGTTAACAAATTTTTGAATGAGGAAAATTTGCCCTGGCGAATGTATAAGGTAGGAATTCCTTCCGAACCCATCCGAATTATTCCGGAATTTGTATCCGAACCAATCCGAGTTAATTCGAACCAATCCGAAAAAACTTCTACATTTCGTTCGATCCAAATCGGTCAAAAATTAATCCGACTCAATCCGGTTCAATCTGAATGAATCCGAACTCGGATTGACCTAAAACGATTTTCAATCCGAATGAATCCAATTCAATCTGAACTCGGATTCATTCGGATTGAAAATTCAGTGTATATCAATCCGAGTTCGGATTGATTCGGATTCATTTGGATTGAAATTTTGTTTCGGATTGGTTCGTTTTGGAGTTCGGATTGAACCGGATTAATTTTTAAACGATTTGGGTCAAACGAAATGTAGAACTTTTTCGGATTGGTTCGAATACAGATTCCGGAATGATTCGGAAGGAATTCCTATCCAATACTTTCGCCAGGGTGGTTATTGACGTGTGGAGACAAGTTATTGGAAGGTAAGTGATAATCTGATATATAATTCGAAGTTATAAAATAAAAAATTTAATATATTGTATTGAAGAGATGTAAATATTTATATAAAATAAAAAAATGTTAACCTTAAAATCGTACGTGGGTTCCACTTATACCTTTTTGGAATGCTAGGGTACGGGTTAAAGTCGGCTAGGGTACGGGGCAATGTTGGCTAAGGTATAGGGTAAAGTCGGCTAGTGCCCTAGTAAAAATGACAGGTATCAATAGAACCCGTTTAGAAAACGTATAGGATGCAGATGGAATCTTATATGATCCTAACTGGTTTCTAATAGGATTCTTATTTTAAATTGGTTTCTAACCGGTCTTATTCGGTACTTATGTTCTTTTGTTAAATTTTTCTAACAGGATCTACGTGGATATAATTAGGTATTCTTTTACTTGATATATTATTAAGTACAGAATAGTTTTTCTAACAGGTTCTATTAGGTATTTTATTGGACCTTCGGATCGAAATTACTCGGATTAAAATTCGAAGCGATGTGTTTTAAGCGGATCTATTAGGTACCTATTGGGATCTGCTTTATTCCAAATGCTTCAAGTACGAAATTGCTTCCCTAACAGGTTCTATCAGGCATTTTATCGGACATTTGAAATGAAATTATTCGGAAAAAAATTCGAAGTGATGTGTTTTAAGCGGCTCTAATAGGTCCCTATTGGGATCTGCTTTATTCGAAATAGAAGTACGAAACTTTTTTTAACAGGTTCTATTAGGTATTTTATTGAAACTTCGGAATGAAATTATTCGGAAAAAATTCGAAGTGATGTGTTCTAAGCGGCTCTAATAGGTACCTATTGGAATCTGCTTTATTCGAAGTGCTCGTAGTACGAAATTGCTCCCCTGACAGGTTCTATTGGGTATTTTAGTGGGATGTTGAAATCGAATTAATAGGATTAAAATTCGAAGATATGTGTTTTAAGCGGATCTATTAGGTACCTATTGGGATCTGCTTTATTCCAAATGCTACAAGTACGAAATTGCTTCCCTAACAGGTTCAATCAGGCATTTTATTGGACCTTTGGAATTAAATTATTCGGATTAAAATTCGAAGTGATGTGTTTTAAGCGGCTCTAATAGGTCCCTATTGGGATATACTTTATTCGAAATAGAAGTACGAAATTGCTTCCCTAACAGGTTCTATCAGGCATTTTATCGGACATTTGAAATGAAATTATTCGGAAAAAAATTCGAAGTGATGTGTTTTAAGCGGCTCTAATAGGTCCCTATTGGGATCTGCTTTATTCGAAATAGAAGTACGAAACTTTTTTTAACAGGTTCTATTAGGTATTTTATTGAAACTTTGGAATGAAATTATTCGGAAAAAAATTCGAAGTGATGTGTTCTAAGCGGCTCTAATAGGTACCTATTGGGATCTGCTTTCTTCGAAGTACTCGTAGTACGAAATTGCTCCCCTGACAGGTTCTATCAGGTATTTTAGTGGGACGTTGAAATGGAATTAATAGGATTAAAATTCGCAGATATGTTTTTTAAGCGGATCTATTAGGTACCTATTGGGATCTGCTTTTTCCAAATGCTACAAGTACGAAAATGCTTCCCTAACAGGTTCTATCAGGCATTTTATTTGACCTTTGGAATTAAATTATTCTGATTAAAATTAGAAGCGATGTGTTTTAAGCGGCTCTATTAGGTACCTATTGGAATCTGCTTTATTCGAAATAGAAGCAAGAAACTGCTTATCTAACAGGTTCTATTAGGTATTTTATTGAACCTTCGGAATGAAATTATTCGAAAAAAAATTCGAAGTGATGTGTTCTAAGCGGCTCTAATAGGTACCCATTGGGATCTGCTTTGTTCGAAGTGCTCGTAGTACGAAATTGCTTCCCTAACAGGTTCTATCAGGCATTTTACTGGACCTTTGGAATGAAATTATTCGGATTAAAATTCGAAGTAATGTGTTTTAAGCGGCTCTAATAGTTCCCTATTGGAATCTACTTTATTCGAAATATAACTTATACTTATACATATTTTCAATTATTGATTGGGAACTGTTATTTTAAATGAAAAAACAAGTTAAAAAGTATTATAAAAGAATTAGATTAATCGAAAACTGTGCATTTTATGGAGGTTTTTATATAGCAGAAAATGTTTTTTTTTCACTAAGGTTATTAAAGTATTTTTTAACTGCGCTGTTCTTTATTTTTTTTTATCCGTTGTAGATAGTTTTTGAACGGTTTAAATCTATAAATAAAAAAAGTATTGATTCCTTTGTGAAATAAGTGAAATTCAATTATTTGTTTTACATATTTTAAACTGTTGTTTTGGAAAAGTTATTCCACATTTAAAACTGACATGAGTAAAAAAGTATAAAAAAAGAATTGGATAAATTGAAAACTGTGCGTTTCATGGAAGTTTTTTTTATAGAATAAAATTATTTTTTTGTCAGTGAGGTTATTAAAGCATTTTTTTACTTGATTTTCTTTATTATTTATTACTTTTACATCGTTTTGGAAATAGATAGTAACTAGGGTGTAACTAGGGAATACAAAACACATCAGATCCTAATAAGATCCAATTAGAAAGTTCAAAATTACCAA
>CAKNYM010048646.1:84598-96011 GCA_932195095.1 Andricus curvator
TAAGCTAGGGTATAGGGTTAAGTTGGCTAGGGTACGTGGTAATCTCGGCTAGGGTATGAGGTAAAGTCGGCTAGGGTGCCGGCTAAATTGACTAGGAGGATAAGGTCGGCTATGGTAGTGAGAATGTTCGGTATATTATGAGGTAAAGTTGGCTAGGGCACGGTGTAAAGTTGGTTAGGGTACGTGGTAAAGTCGGTTAAGGTACTGGGTAAAGTTGATGAGGGTATAGGATAGGGTCGACTAAGGTGGTGGTACTAAGGTAGTGTATGGGGTAAAGTCGGCTAAGCTACTAGGTAAAGTTGGTTAGGGTACCTGATATAGTCGGCTAAGGTACGGGATAATGTTGGCGAAGGTACGGGGGAAAGTCAACTTCAGTAAAGTTCGCTAGAGTATGTGGTATGGTCGGCTAGAATTTGGGGTAAAGTTGGCTAGGGCATGGGATGAGATCGGCTAGGGTATAGGGTAAATTTGTCTAGGGTACGTGGTAATCTCGACTGGGGTATGAGGTAAAGTCGGCTAGGGTGCCGGCTCAAGTTGACTAGGTGGATAAGTTCGGCTGTGGTAGTGTTAATGTCCGTTATAGTATGGGGTAAAGTTTGCTAGGACACGGTGTAAAGTTGGCTAGAGTACGTGGTAATGTCGGCTAGGGTACCGGTTAAAGTTGGCTAGGGTATGGGGTAAAGTAAAAAACTATGAGGGCTTCTGTCCCTTGCTACGAAATTCTAAAAATGGTGAAAAATGCGAAAAGTATAGTGTTTTCTCACATTAAATAAAGTATTGTGATAAAACGAAAACGGCCAGGTCCATGGGAACTCTGGATGGCATTTCGATTTTCCCGAGTAGGACATAAAACGTCACTGGCTGGTTCTTACAGATCTAAATGGCGTATTCCTGAATTGATACGAGTGAACGAGCTAGCTTAAGTGATTGCTTCTCTTCATTAAGGGTACACATCGTCTCCGGCTCGTGTAAAGCTGGAAACTTGAGGGACAGGTGCGGTAATGGCCCGTATCCCGTCGCAGCGTACCCAGACACCCCTAAACGTATAAAGCCAGTAGTCGATTTAACAATCCCCTGGCCCCTTCTTATTTCTGGGACGAAGTTTCCACCCCCGACACTATTACGTCAATTGATTCGGCATCGCTGCTCAGCCGTCGTTTAGCTCCTCGTTTTCTTTTTTCTTTTCTTTTCTTTCAATTCACTTGCAGAGTTCTCGATTTCTTGAATCTTCTTTTTTCTCAATTTTTGGTCTTCCAGTTGTGGGCCAGGAGCAGGACAATATCATTTTTTAAATTTATTTTGAACTAGCAACAATCGCTCGTTAAGCGCGCGTTTAGTTTCTTCTGTTCAAGGGCAAAATAATGTTTAACACTAGGTCAAAATGATAACAAAATTATTATATTACAAAATTTTTTTATTGTTTTAAAAATACAATGTAGAGGTCTCTTACCTCGAAGGTTTTTCTGGAGAGGAAACAGTAGAGTTCTTAAATGCTCAAGAATTTATGTTGAGCAAATGCTCTCGAGAATTTGCTCAGCATTTAAGCTCGAACAGAGCATTTATAGAGCATTAAAGAGAATTTATTGTTTAAACAAATCAGGTCAGGTAATTCCAGAAATTCAGGGCATGTCAGGGAAAACCTGACAGAGTTAGGGAATTTTCGATAAATTAAAGTTGAAGTTAATTTTATTATTATGGTTGAAAATTAATCTGTTTTGGTTGAGGATTTAAACTATTTGGTTGAAAATTCATCTTTTTTATTGAATTCAACTATTTTTGTTATAAAATTAAAATCTTTTTTGTGGTTGAAGTATAATATATCACGTTTTTCGTTGAGAATTCATCTTTTTTGGTAGAAAATTCAACTACTTAGTTGGAAGTGAAACTACTTTGTTAAAAATTCATTTATTTGGTTGATATTTCATTATTTTAGTTAAAAATTCCTTCTTTTGTTCAAAATTTAATTCTTTTGTTGACAATAATGTTTTCTAGATGAGAATTAATTGTTTTAACTGAAAATTTAACTCGTACATTTTTTATACAAAATTTATCTTAAGGCCATGTAACGAGTGGGTCACGTGACCGGATTCCTACCTTACCGACACTTTTTTTCAAAATCAACTTACGTTCACACGAAACGCGACATCAAGTTGAAAATTTGGAATAATAAATAAGAAGCGCTAGAAAGGCGGCTCTGGTCCTAAATTTTTATAATTATGAAAAAAGTTTTTTTTTTCAATAATTTTTTTTTGCTTTTTTCATGATTATTAAAATTTAGAACCAGAGCCGCCTTTCTTAGCGCTTCTTATTTATTATCCCAAATTTTCAACTCGATATCGCGTTTCGTGTGAACGTAAGTTCATTTTGAAAAATAGTGTGGGTAAGGTAGGAATCCGGTCACGTGACCCACTCATCACATGGCCTTAAGTTGAAATATCAAATATCTGGTTTAAAATTCCTGTATTTTATTGAAAACTCGAATTTCGTGGGAGAATATTTAATCTTCTTGGTGACTAATAATTCAAATATTCAAATTCAACATTCAAATATTTTGTTGAAAATTTATGTTAATGGTTGAAAATTGATCATTTTGTTTGAAAAGGAGATTTTTCTTATTTGGAATTAATTTTTTTAACTGGAAATGTAACTGATCCATTTTTTGTCGAAAATTTGTCTTTTTTGATAGAAATTTAATCTTCTTGGTTGAAAATTATACTATCTCGTTGAAAATTTACTTTAATTTTATTGAAAATTAATGTTTTTTACTGAAAATTAAACTATTCTATTTTTAGTTGAAAATTTATCTGTTTTCGGTGAAAATTTAACTATTTGTTGAAAATCCCTCTTTTTTTGTAAAAGAGTACTCTCTCATTAGTTGAAATTTCATCTTTTTGGTTAAAAATTAATTTCTTTGTTTGAAAATTTGTTTTACTGACTGAAAATTATCCTACTTTATTTTTGGTAGAAAATTTATCTTTTTAGTTTGAAATGCATGTATTTTGTTGAAAATTAAATTTTTTTTTGTTGATAGAAAAATCATCTTTTTTTTTGGTTAAAAATTCATCATTGTGATTGAAAAATAATTTCCTAGGTTGAAATTTTTTTTTTTTAGTTGAAAATTAATTTTTTATGACACATGCATGATTTCAGCCCTTTTCGACGCCTATGAAGCGGGGCTAAAGCTCTACTTTTTACCTCTGACGTCACTTTTTAGTCCCTAGGGAGTAAAAAGTACTTTTTACTCCCTAGGGACTAAAAAGTGACGTCAGAGGTGAATAATGAAAATTATGCATCTATGAGTTCGCATTTTATGATTATCAGCCCACTCACCGTAAAAACTGTGAGGAAATTTTGGTTGCAGATAATAGAATTTTGCGGTTATTTATGGAAACTTACCATATATACCTGTAAAATTACCATAAACGACCGAAATTTTTCATAAATTTCCGGAAATGTATGGAAATTTCTAAAAATGAATTTTGGGCAATCCATGGTAAGTTACCATATTTACCTGTAAAATTACCATAAATGACCGAAATTTTTCATAAATTTCCGGAAATTTATGGAAATTTTTTTTAATGAATTTTGGATAAGTTACCATATTTACCTGTAAAATTACCATAAATCACCGAAAATTTCCATAAATTTCCGGAAAGTTTTTTTTGTGAATTTTGGATAAGTTACCATATTTACCTGTGAAATTACCATTAATGACCGAAAATTTTCATAAATTTCCGGAAATTTTTGAAAATGAATTTTGGCTAAATTACCATATTTACCTGTAAAATTACCATAAATGACCGAAATTTTTCATAAATTTCCGGAAATTTGTAAAAATGAATTTTGGGTAATCTATGGCAAGTTACCATATTTACCTGTAAAATTATCCTTAATGACCGAAAATTTTCATAAATTTCCGGAAATTTTTGAAAATGAATTTTGGCCAAGTTACGATATTTACCTGTAAAATTACCATAAATGACCGAAATTTTTCATAAACTTCCGGAAATTTATGGAAATTTTTAAAAATGAATTTTGGGCAATCCATGGTAAGTTACCATATTTACCTGTAAAATTACCATAAATTACCGGAATTTTTCATAAATTTCCGGAAATTTATGGAAATTTTTAAAACTGAATTTTGGGTAATTTCTGGTAAGTTACCATATTTACCTGTAAAATTACCATGAATTACCGAAATTTTTCATAAATTTCCGGTAATTTAGGGAAATTTTTGAAAATGAAAATTGGATAATTTGTGGTAAGTTACCATATTTGCCTGTAAAATTACCATGAATGACCGAAATTTTTCATAAATTTCCGGTAATTTATGTAAATTTTTCAAAATGAATTTTGGATAATTTATGGAAAGTTACAAATCACCTCTAAAATTACCATAAATTAGGTTAAAATTAATTTCATGCTCCATTATACAAAATCTATTATGGACTGAAATCATGACTATTTCGAGAAAGGTCTGAAATCATCCATTTGTTATAAAAAATATCGTATGCGCCAAGGGGGAGAGGCACTTTTTCTTTCCCTAGGTGCATAATATACTATTTTTCACTGAAGATATAACTATTCCATTTTTGGTTAAAAATTTATGTTTTTAGTTCAAAATTAATTAATTCTGCTGAAAACTCGTTTTTTTTTTAAATTTACTTTTCTAACTGCAAATTGAAATATGTATTATATTTGTGGTTTGTAAATTCATATTTTTTAGTTTAATATTGAATTACTTTGTTAAGAATTCATTTTTTTGTTAAAAATTGATGGTCTTAAACTGAATATTTAATTCTTCTTTTCAAGAGAAAAAAATAAATTTTCAACCAAAGAAATGAATTTTTAAATAAAATGATGAATCTTCAATAAAAAATATGAATTTTGAACCAACTAGTTAGTTGAATTTTCAACCCAAAAGATCAATTTTCTACCAAAAAAGACACATTTTCAACGAAGTACATGAATTTTTATCTAAAAAAGATCAATTCTTAATCAAAATTAAAATATTTAAAAAGTTAGAAAAATAAATAAATATGAATTTTTGACCACATAGTAGAATTTTCTATCGACAACAATTTTCCACAAAAAATGGGATAGTTAAAGTAAATTTTTAACTAAAATGATGAATCTTCAACTAAAAAAATAATCTTTTATAACCAATTCATGAATTTTCAACTAAAAAGATAAATTTTCTCCCAAAAATAAAATAGTTAAATTTTCAGTGAGTAAAATAAATTTTCAATTAAAAAAGAAACGAGTTTTCAACAAAATATTTAAATTTCCAACCAAAAAGATGAAGTTTCAACGAATGAGAGAACTCTTATACCAAAAAAACACTGATTTTCAACAAAGTTGAATTTTCACCTAAAACAGATAAATTTTCAAATAAAAAAAGAATAGTTAAATTTTAAGTAAAAAAATTAACTTTCAATAAAATTAAAATAAATTTTCAACAAAATTTTATAATCTTCAACTAAGAACGATAAATTTCTATCAAAAAAGATAACTTTTCGACAAAACGTGGAACAGTTAAATTTTTAGTTAAAAAAATTAATATTTTTAAAATTCAAGAATTTTTTATTGTAACCCTTCAAAATTGTAAAAATTTGAATTGTTGATCTTTGAATTTGTATCTTTTTCAATTAAAAATTCTGCAATTTTAAAGATTTACATTTGAAATTTCATCAATTTGGAATATTTAAAATTAAAAACTGCTGACTTTTGATCTTCAAAGTCAACACAATTTAAGAATTGTTATTTATTCATCTTTCAAAATTAAAGACCTTTCAATTGTAAATCTTCAAAATTGAAGAGTTTTAAATTGCAAGTCTTTAAAATTCAAGAACTTTTCATTGTTAATCTTCAAAATTGAACTACATATTTTTAAAAATATTAAAAATTACATACCTTTAAAATGTAAATCTAGAATATTTAAATAAATTCCAATTTTAATAATTTAAAATTGAACTATTTCAAAAAAATTTCGATAACAGGCATTAAATATTGAAGAACCTTCAATTGAAAATCTTAAAAATTGAAGAATTTTCTATTGTAAATTTTTAAAACTGAATTACATATTTAAAAGAAAAAAACATTTAAAATTACATACATTCAAAATATAAAACTTAAAAATTAAATAAATTTCAATTTTAATCATTTAAAATTGAACTATTTCAACAAAATTTCGATAATAGACATTAAATATTGAAGAACCTTCAATTGAAAATCTTGAAAATTGAACAATTTTCTATTTTAAATCTTTAAAACTGAATTACATATTTAAAAAAACATTTAAAATTACATACATTCAAAATATAAAACTTAAAAATTAAATAAATTTGAATTTTAAATCTTCCACATTGCAGAACTATGAATTGCAAATCTTTTAAAATTGAAAACATAAAAACTGCATATCGTTAAAATTGAAGAATTTGAGTTCTAAATCTTCAAAATTATAGAACTTTAAATTGTAAATCTTTAAAATTGAAGTCTTCAATTTTTTAAATTTACAATTGGAAAATTCTGCGAGTTTTAAGTTTTACAATTAATAATGCTGTCATTTGAATGACTTTTGATCTTCAAAATCATCACAACTCAAGAAATTTGTAAATAAAAAAATTGTTTTTTTAATACTTCTAAAGCATTTTCAAGAGTTTTTAATTTGTAATGTTTTAGGGAATTTTAAAAGATTCCAAGAAATTATTAATTCATTTAATTAATTTGAAGGGATTTCGAAGCATTTGAAATATTTTAGGATAATTTTATTATAATAATAATATAATTATATAGATAATATAGATATATATAATTATAGATAATATTATTATATTTATATTTATCTTTATATTATATTTATTTTTTATTATATTTTATTTCCTGAATTCCTATTACTTTATCCTGAATTCATTTAAATTATTTGGAATTATTTATATTTTTTTAAATTCATATGACAAAATGATCAAAGGATTTGAAATATATGTTCTTGGAATTTTCAATAGCTTTAAAAAATGGCAAGAAATTTCAAAAGATTTTAAAGAATTTGATATATTTTAGGACATTTTAAAAGATTGCCAGAATTTTTTTTCTATAGTTTGAAGGGATTTCAAAGGCTTAAAAATATTTTTGGGTATTCCAAAAGTTTCCCTGAATTTGAATTTTTTTTAAATCAACCAAGTTTAAATTTCAAATTTGAATTTTAAATTTCAAATCCCTATTAAATTAAGAGCATTTCATTTTTAAAGTATCTTAAATTACAATTTCAGGGGATTTCCAAGGGTTTTAATAATTTTAAGGAATTTTTAAAATTACTTTCAATTCATTTGAATTCTTTTGCATTTTTTTGTAGTCTTTACTCACTTTTTTGGTTATAAATTAGTAGGGTTTCAAAGATTTGAAGAAATTTTCAAATATTTTTTTGCAATTCATTTGGAATCTTGAAGTCTTTAAAACTCACCTTAAATTCTTAGGCATTTCATTAAATTTTTTTTAATTCTCTTTAGTTTTTCTAAACTCATTTCAAACTTAGTTCAATGAATTTTTTCATATTTTTAAATTGTTTTCAATTCACTTAATTGCTTTTTAAATTCAGTTTGATTTTTTATGAATTCTTCTCATTTCTCTTCAATTCCTCTAAATTCACTCAAATTTTACTGAAATGAATGGAATTTTTTTCGCTTTTTTAAATTATTTCTAATTAACTTGAATTCTTCCAGTTATATATAAATGATTAAATTCCTCTAAATTTACGCAATTTTACTTAATTTAATGGATTTTTTTTAATTTTCAAATTTTTTTATTTAACTGATCCTGAAGTCTTTTAACCATACCTTGAATTCTTAGGCATTTCATTAAATTCTTTTGAATTCCCTTAAATTTTTCTAAGCTCATTTTAAATTTTATGAATTCAATGAAGTTTTTTTTATTTTTAAATTGTTTTCAATTCATTTGAATTTTTATAAATTTCATTGAATTCTTCTCTTCTACCTTAAATTCCTCTAAATTCATTCCAATTTTACGAAAATCGATGAAATTTTTCATTTTTAAAAACGTTTTTTTCTAACATGTGAAATTTTACTCGATTTAAAGAAGTTAAAAATTTAAAGATTTTTTATTACCCTAGTATCTCTATTTTTCCTGGTTGATTCTAAACCATAAATAATTAATAAACAAATTAATAAATTTTAGACCAAACAATTGCAATTACACCCAAATAGTTTAATTTTCAACCAACCCAATTTTTCAATTTGTTTGCAACTTTTCAATTAGAGTGAGGTAATAATTATTTTAAGTGAACAAACGTAATTGTTTAGACAATTCATTATTATTTTTAATAATATTCTCTTTGAATAATGCTAGAAAGTTGTGATTTTTTCTGAAATTTTCAACTTTTCTTCCACATCTCACTTAGAGCAGGGTAATAATTAATGCGATTTGGTGAACATAATTGTTTAAAAAAATTATTATTGTTAATAAATATCTTCTCTTAGGTAATTGCTATAAGGTTGCGGTTTATTTTGAAATTTTCAGCTTTGATTTAGCTTTTTAGTTATGAACAAATAGTAAATAAACATTAGGGTGAATTATTGTTTAAACAATCGCTTTCTTTTTTGTAAATGTATTTTTCTGAAATCAAACAGATATTTGAAATATTCTTTAAAGTTTCTATATGGATCATATTAAATGTAAATTTTCTTTGAAGTATTTACTGAGAGGGTTTTTTTAAATAATTATAATTTTAATATTTGGTATTTATTCCTGAATACAAAGTCAAAGAAAAGCTAAATATTTCAGAAAAACCCGTACCTTTCTAGTATTAATCTAAGAGAAGATAGTCGTAAACAATTATAAATTGTTTAAACGACTATGTTTGTTAACTTGAATTAATTATCATCTGATTAAATAAATAAGTGGACAAAAAGTTAAACAGATCAGAAAAAACTGCAAATATCTAGCATTACTATATGGGAAGATATATAATCAATAATAATTTGTTTAAACAATTATTTTGGTTAAATTGCATCAATTATTACCTCACTCTAAGTCAAAAGTTGACAAATAGTGGAAAATTTTAGAAAAACCGCAACCATCTGGCATTACTATAGAAAAAGATAACTATCAATAAACAATAATAATTTGTTTAAACAATTAGGTTTGTTAAATTTAATTAATTATTACCACACTTTAAGTGTAGACAAGTAGACAAGAAGTTGAAAATTTCAGAAAAAACCGCAACTTTCTCAGATTATTCAAAGAGAATATTATTAAAAATTATAATTAATTGTTTAAACAATTATTATTGTTAACTAAAATTAATTATTACCTCACTCTACGTAAAAGTGGACAAAAGTGGAAAATTGTTAGAAAAAACTGCAACTTTATAGCATTATTCTAAGAGAATATTATTATAAATTACAATTAATTGTTTAAACAATAATTTTTGTTAAATTTAATTGATCATTACATCAATATAACTTAAAAGTTGAAAATAAGTTGAAAAATTCGGATGAAACCGCAACTTTGTAATTCTATTCTAAGAGAAAATTGCTAAAATCAATAATAAATTGTTTAAGCATTTTATATAAACGTCGATGTATCAGTAGAAAGTATTATTTTATGCATTAGAAACAATTTATATTTACAAAATCGCAAAAATCATAATTAGCGCCAAAAACTCGCAAAACCCAATTTTCACTTATGGGGGTTTTATGGGACCCTATAAAACAGACTTATGGGGATGATATTTAAAAAATAATTTTTGTTTCGTATTCTATGGCTAATTGTGAAGAGAAATGTTTAGTTTCAACTTGATTCACCTAATGTTGGCGATTTTGAATAAAATTTGCAAGAACGTCTTTTTTATGGGAAATACCTGTTAAAGTTCATATGGCTTGCTGAACCCATAATATCATTTTTTTAACGCATTTATTATTTTTTTTTCGAAAATTGAGGGCGATATGCGTGAAAATTCGAAGCAAAAAAATTTGGACCACCCTACTAATCACAGAAGCCGAATTTAGCCAATATACGTGTTGGAAAAGGGTAGGGGTTTGAAAAAAATTATTTCTGTGAATTATAATTCTTCTAAAAAATTTCCGCTTCCAAGTCAGAATTTTCGAAAAGAATTATGATTCTTTTCGAAATTTCCCCGTTCAAAATTAAAATTTTAATTTTTTTGAAATGTTGAAAAATAACTGGTCAAAAAAATTCATAAATTTTTTTATAAATTATAATTTTTTTTAAACAATACAAATTATGAACATTTAGAAACTTATTTTATTTTACTTCCATTCAAATTTTCGAAGACAATTACATCCTTCTAAATTTAACCAACAATACAATATTATGAACGTTTAGAATTTTATTTTATTTAATTTTCAGTTACATTTTCAAAAAATATGACGTCCTCCTAATTGCAACTATTATGGCAATCTTAAAGAATTGAAAATATTAATTCATCCTATGCTATTTTTTTAGAAACCATCAAAATTATAATTATTTTCGGAATTTAAAGAAGTTTAGAAAATTAAAAAAATGTGATCATCCTTGGCTCATATATCTTTGAAGAAAACGGAGTCAACTAGTAACATCTTTCCGATGACTTTTTTCTATGATACTTGGTAAATTCCCAAGAATAATTAATTATTTAAACCGTTTTTATAAGCAAATTCAAAGTTTGCATATTTTTAACTGTTTGATGACTCTTTCCTACGAAATTTTTAAAATTTAATAAGTATTGATTATCTAAACAATTTTCATAAACAAATTCAGAGCTTGGCCATTTTTCAACTAATAGACCTTTGGCTATTGTTCAGCGAATACGTTTTTGGCTACTTTTCAACGAATAGGCTCAATTTTGATACATAATTAACTACGAATATCTTCCCGGTGACTTTTCTGTATGATGCTTTGTAAATTTCCAAAAATTATTAATTATTTAAACAATGTTCATAAACAAATTAGGAGCTGGGCCTTTTTTCAACAAATAGGAGCCAGGATATAAAGAAAGAATGTAATTCCAATAAATCTTTTGTAGAATACTTTGCAAATATACATTAATTATTAATTATTTCAACAATTTTCATAAAGATATTCAGAGTTCGGCTATTTTCCAACGAATAGACACAATTTGTTTACGGAATCAACTAAGAATGTCTTTCCGTTAACAGTTCTCTATATTTCTTTGTAAATTTACCAGAAATATTAATTATTTAAACAATTTTCATACACGAATTCAGAGTTTGGCTATTTTTCAACTAATAGGCGCAATTTTTTTGCAGAATTAACTAAGAATATCTTTCCGATGACTTTTTTCTATAATGCTTTGCAAATTTACAATAATTATTAATTATTTCAAAAAATTAAGAGTTTGGCTATTTTTCAACGAATAGGCTGAATTTTTTACAAAATT
>CAKNYM010048647.1:0-66412 GCA_932195095.1 Andricus curvator
TCAGTCGGACTACCCCACTAGCCCTCCCTTCACTTCCAATCATTTACCTTACTTTCCCTACCTTGTTTCCTCCACCTCTCCCTCTCAAGCCCTACTTTCCCTCCCCTCAATTCACCCCTCGCCTCACCCCACTTCTTCATCCACACTCCCCCCCCCCCACCCTCCTCACTTCACCAGCTAATGCTCCCCTTCCCCTTCCCATCCCTAATCACTCTCATTACCTCACTAGCCCTCCCTTTACTTCCCTTACTTCCAATCATTTACCTTACGTTCCTTCCCTAGTTACTCTCACCCCTCATTTTCCCTCACTACCCTAACCCTCATGTCCCTAGGGAAAAATACGACGGACACCCGACCGAAACTATAAGGGCAAGCCTCGGACTCACTTCAGAGATGAAAAATAGTGTAAATAGTGTCACAAATTTTTAAAAACAGTGCCAAAATAGTGTCATAAAATTTGTCAAATATTACACTTATGTATAGTCCGAAATCAAAAAATATGAAATGGAAAATTAACTTTATTTTTTAAGCAAAATTTCCAGATTTTACCCTAATTTTTTAAAAGTATTAAAAATTAACTTCAATGTTAATTTTAAATGTTATTCTTTAATTTATCAACTACCAAAATTCCTATTTATTCATCGCAGGCTTCACAGAAAATCGAACTATTTTGGTTAAAAGTTCATTCTTTTTGATTGAAAAGTTTACTGTTAAATTTTTGGTCAGGCATTAATCTTTTAGGTTAGAAATTCTATTATTTGGTATCAAAATTGAATTATTTTGTTGAAAATTCAACAATTTTATTAAAAAGTATTGTTGAATATTCGTCTTCTGAAAATTCAGCAATTTGATGACATTTTCTTTCTTTCTTGACTAACAAATTTTTTTTGGTGCAAAATTCAACTACTTCCCTGTAAAAAGGAGAGCATTGAAGTAAATTATATGGCATTGAAAAAACCGTACACTTTAATGCCTATAAATCCAAACAAATTCCGTTTTTGTCCGAATGCGCTTCATGGCATTAGACAGTTTTCGTTCGAATCATTTTGAATCACACAAAAAAATTATGGCATTAAAGTGGCTTCTTTGTGATGCCGTTGATTTAATGCCATTAAATGCACTTGAATTACCGTATCAGTTTAATGCCATGCAATGCCTTCAGCGATCGAAGGCATAGAATGGAACTAATGCCGTTCAATTCTGTTGAATTACTAAATAAGTCGAATGCCATTTAATGCTTTTTCCGACCGGATATATCGAATACAATCAATGCATTCGAATGCCGTTAAATCAACATTCGGACAAAAAAGGAATTTGTGTTGATTTATAGGCATTAAAGTGTACAATTTTTTCAATGCCATATAATCCACTTTAATGCTCTCCTTTTTACAGGGTTTGTTGAACATTCATCTTTTTCGTTTGAAAATTTATCTTTCATTGTAGAAACTTCAACTTTTTTGGTTAAAACTGCAACTTTTTGATTCGAAATTAATCTGTTGTGATTGAAAATTAACTTTTTTGATGAAAATTCAACTGTTTTTTTTTTCAGAAAAATCGCCTTTTATTATAGAAAATTAAACTATTTGGTTTAAAATTCGTCTTTTCTGGTAGAAATTCAACTTTTTGGTCAAAAATGCAACTGTCTGGTTGAAAATAATTCTGTTTTAGCCAAGGATTCAAGTATTTTTTTGAAAATTCGATTTTATTTATTAAATCATACTGTCTTTTATTTAAAATTATACTTTTTTTGTTCAAATATCAACTATTTACATTTTTTGTTGAAAATTCATCTTTTTAGGTTGAAAATTCAACTTCTTGGTTGAAAGTTGGACTACTTTTTAAAAGTTAATTTTTGTTGTTGAAGATTCATAATTTTAGTTGAAAATTCGTTGATTTTTTATTACAAATTAATTTTTTAAACTGAAATTTCAACTATTATGTTGAAAATTCAACTGCTTCGTTGAAAATTAAATTTTTTGTTGAAAATTATTATTCTGGGGTAGAAAATTCAACTGTTTTGTACAAAATTCGTCTTTTTGTCTTGAAAATTTAACAATTTGGTACAAAATTAAACTGTTTTGTAGAAAATTATTTTTTTGTTACTGAAAATTAATTCTTCTTTATGAAAATGTAACTACTCCATTTTCGGTTAAAAATTTATCTTTTTTAGTTTAGAAATTCAACTAATTAGTTTTAAAAATTCAGAAACGAGAGAAATATAAACTAAAAATTAATAAAATAAAATTTGGACATCACATCCGTTGTTCACATTATTTATTCGAAAATTTGTGTTCTTTAGTAGAGAATTAATCTTCTCGGTTGAAAATTCAACTATTTGGTTAAAAATTGATGTATTTTGTTGAAAATTCGTCTTTTCTAGTAGAAAATTAAACTTTTTATTTGAAAATTCAACTATTTGGTTAAAAATTGATGTATTTTGTTGAAAATTCGTATTTTCTGGTAGAATATTAATCTTCTTGTTTGAAAATTCAACTGTTTGGTTAAAAATTGATGTATTTGATTGATAATTCATCTTTTTTAGTAGAAAATTAATCTGTTTTGGTTGAGGATTCAACCATTTTGTAGGAAATGAATATTTTGTTTTTTAAATTCGACCTTCTGGTTAAAAATTCATCTTCGTATGACTAACCAAGAAGTTTAAAAATATTTTTCAAAGCAAACTAAAGGAATAGTAGTATTATCAGACAATTGTGAGAAAATAGTGTCTTTAGCGTCTATTTTTTCGAAATAGTAGCAAAATAGTGTAATAACTCAAAAAAGTGTCAAATAGTGTCAATAATGTGATGAGTTCGAAGCCTGTAAGGGTTTCTACCGGACTTGACAATCAATATCTCTATCGAAATAGCGAGTATTCTGGAGAATAAAAAATGACGCAAAATTTCTGGTGTAACTTTATGAAGTGCCAAAAATTATGTACACATTATGGTAAAGAAAAATCTGATAATTCGTTACGAGTAGTATAAGATACAATACAAAAAAAACCTGCGAACTTGGTGAAGTTGGAACATACTCTCCAAAGTCTTGTCAAATCGATGTCACTTCAAAAGTGTCAGTTATGTAAAAACTCATTCTTCCTCGGTAAGATCTACGCTTTGTACCACTTTTTCCGAATCCTTTGCAACCTTCTTTTCACGGTCTTTATGATCAGAACTGTCCTTCCTCTTCAACACATTGCCGGTCAATTTGCTCGGATTGGAAACTTCGCACAAATTTGGACGTTGACCGTTTCTTTTGCTTACATCGCCCTATAATGAATTGACCTTTACATGCTGTGTTTACACGGACAGTCAGGTATAATAGAAAAATATAGATGAGCACTTCAAAAAAATGAAAAAACCTCATTTTCAAATAAATACGCATCGAAGAAGTGAACAATAGGAACGACTGAAAAATCCCGCAAAATAAAATTCCCGAATAATAAAATTTCTGAATAATAAAATTCCCGAATGATAAAATTCGCGAATAATAAAATTCCCGAATAATAAAATTTGCGAATAATAAAATTCCCCAAATGGAAAATTCCCGGTTAATAAAATTCCCGAATAATAAAATTTCCGAATAATAAAATTTCCGAAAAATAAAATTCACCAATTGGAAAATTCCCGACAGAAAATTGTCGAATTGCAAAATTCCCGAACAATAAAATTTACGAATATTAAATTCCCGAATTGGGAAATTCCCGACTAATATAATTCCCGAATTGGAAAATTCCTGAACGGTTTGTTATATTACCGAATTGGAAAATTCCCCAATTAATAAAATTCCAGACAGAAAATTGTCGAATTATAAAATATCCGAACTAGAAAATTCCCGAAATATAAAAATTCCGAATTGGAAAATTGTCGAAATATAAAAATCCCGAATTGGAAAATTGTCGTATAATAAAATTTCCCGACAGTTTATAATATTACCGAATTTGAGAATTCCCGAAGAATAAAATTCCTTACAGAAAATTGCCAAATTATAAAATATCCGAACTAGAAATTTCCGAATTTAAACGATTAAAAAAACTGTTTTTTGTTAAATATTTTCTTTTAATAAAATGATCAAATATTTTAATAATAGACATATTGTGTTGTAATGTTTAAAGCTTTTTTTAATTATTGTTTGACAATAAACGACACTTGGAAAAAATATATTTCTGAATGAAAAATTTTGTTTGAAAATGTGCTTAGTATTTAAAAAAAATAAAAAGAAACGTTCGAGGCGCACGTGTTTTTGAATTTATTTTTTAATACAATTCTTATACATTTATTGTTATTTTAAATTGAGACAATAATTTTAAAAAAAACTTTAAATCCTTAAAAAAATTTCTTCGATAAAGATATTTGATTATTGTATTTTCAATAAATAAATAATATGCAATGAAAAACCATTTTTTTAATTGTTTAAATTTTTATATTTCGGCAATTTTATAATTTCGGAAATTTTATTATCCGAGAATTTTACAGTGTCGGGAATTTTATTTTTCGGGATTTTTCACTCGTCCCCCTGAATTATAAAATTCCCGAACAATAAAATACCCGATTTGGAAAATTACCGAATACTAAAATTCCCAACAGAAAATTGCCGAATTACAAAATTCCCGACAGAAAATTGACAAATTATAAAATATCCGAATTATAAAATATCCGAACTAGAAAATTCCCAAATTATAAAAGGCCGTGGCTACAGGTATCGAAATTTCGGTACAAATAGCCGAATTTTTTCTGTACAAATAAATTTGTATAAATAATATTTATAAAAAAAAAATTGAATTGAATTGTAAAAATTGAATATTATAATCTGTCAGGAATTTATTATTCGGGAACTTTATAATTAAGGAATTTCATTATTCGGGAGTTTTCCAATTTTGGAAATTTATTCTTCGGGAATTTTATAATTCAGTAATTTTATTATTCGGGAATTTAAAAATTCAGGAATTTTATTATTCGAGCATTTTCCAACTAGGGAATGTTATTATTTGGAAAACTTATTATTCGTAAATTTTCCAATTCGGGAATTTTCCAATGTCGGGAATTTTATTGTTCGGTTTTTTTCAGTTGTCCCAGACAATACACATCCAGATTACGTTTCACATAATTAAATTAATAAAGAAAGGAATACGAATTTGTTTTCTGCTCTATTTCGATTTGAACTTAATCCCGCAATTACGGAATTTATAAAATATTTAGCGTACCTCTGACACACTCTTCGGAACGAGACCCAAACTGTCTAACATGCCTGAAGGTCCCGTGTTCTCGACTGGGCATGCTGAGACTCTTTTGCATTTTACCAAGTGAGCAGCTAAAAGTAAAATAGTTTTATATTAGAGTCGTAAGTTTTTTTTTCTTCACGGGGTGGCCGTTTTAATTGAGGAAAAAATTTCCGGTTACTTCCCGGTTCGCAAACAACTCTTAAAACTGATTTTTTTTTCATTTGAAGTAATCAAAACTGAACAGTAAATTAAAGCACTCAAAGTGGAAATCTTTCCAATTGATCAATTCAAAATTAAATGCCATTAAACTGTTAAATTGCAGCTCACATTAATACAAAAGTTAAAAATAAAACATATCCCTCTTAGAATTCAGTACAAAATTGCAAATAAAAATTTCCCCCCTTTCATCTGAATTTTAAAAATACTAAATTTGCACCCCGTCCACTCAATAAAAAAGTAAAAAAGAAAAAATTGGCCTCTTGCAATTCAGAAAAATAATTAATAACCAAAATTTCCTCCCTTTCAATTCAATAAAAATGCTGGAAATAAAAAACTACCCTCTTCCAATTCAGAAAAAAATTGAAAAAAAATTCTTCGCTTAAACTCATAAAAATGGTAAAAAGGAAAAAATGACCTATTCCAATTCAGAAAAAAAATAACAAAAATTTCATCCCTTCCAACTCAATCAATATGTTAAAAATGAAAAATTATCGTTCTTCCAATTGAAAAAATATTGAAAGCTAAAATGTTCTTCTTTCGAACTCGATAAACATATTAAAAATATAAAATGTCCCTCTGCCAATTCAATAAAAAATAAAAAATTCCTCGTTTCAAAGTCAATAAAAATGTTAAAAATACCAAATCTGCCCTCCTTGAACACAATAAAAATGTAGAAAACAAGAAAGTTCCTCTTCTAATTCAGAAAAACAATTAATAACCAAAATTTTCTTTCTTTCAATTTAATAAACATGTTCAAAACAAAAGAAGTGTCTCTTTCAGAATAAAAAAAAACTTAAAAACCAAAATTTCCTCCCAACTCAATAAAAATCTTGAGAATATAAAAAATTTTACTCTTACAATTCAGAAAAAAAAAAAAATTAAAAATTTCCTACTTTTCAACTCGATACAAATCTTAAAAACAAAAAAATTTCCCTCTTCTAATTCAGAAAACATTGTAAATCGATATTTCCACCCTTACAATTCAATAAAAATGTTAAAAATAAAAAATTACCCTCCTCCAATACAGAAAAAAATTGAAAATAAAACATTCTTCCCTTAAACTCAATAAAAATGTTACAAAAGAAAATAATGGCCTATTCCAATTCAGAAAAAAAATTAATAACTAAAACTTCATCCCTTCCAACCTCAATAAGAATAATAAAAACAAAAAAAGGCCTCTTCCAATTCAGAAAAAATTGAAAACCTAAATTTCCTCCCTTGAGACTCAATAAAAATGTTAATAATACCAAATTTGCCCGCCTTGAACTCAATAAAAATGTAAAAAAACAAAAAAGTTCCTCTTCCAATTAGCAAAAAAAAATTGAATACCAAAATTTTTTCCCTTTCTTTTAAAATTAGAGTTCTGATATTTAAACGTTTTTTTATATGTACATAAATTCTTTTAAGTTGAAATTTTTTATTCGTTTCAACTTCATAATTGTTCAATTTTTATTTATACATCAAAATTCTTTTCTTGAACAATTTTGGAAATCTTTTAAATTCTTTTATTTATATTCTCTTAAAATTAAGGTTTCAAAATGAAGTCATAAAAAATTTTCCCAGGAATTTAAAGAAAAAAATTTTATTCTCTTTGCACTTTTCAAAATTTTTTCTACCTTAATCATTGTTCAATTGTTATTTATACATCAAAATTCAACACTTACAATTACAAGTTACAAACTTAAATTAAAAATTTCTTTTCAATTTCATAATTGTTCAATTGTTATATATGCATCAAAATTCTTTGTTTTGGACAATTTTGGAAACCTTTGTTATATTCTCTTAAAATTAAGGTTTAAAAATGAAAAATCATAAAAAAATTTCCCAAGAATTTTAAGAAAAAATTTTGATTCTCTTTAAACTTTTCAAAATTCATAAGAAGCTTCTAAATTTTCTGTTAAAAATCTTCAGAAAATAACATTTTGTTGAACAAATTTTTTAATCTGTTCAATTTTTAAATCATTTAATAACTTCTGAATATCTCTTAAATTTACTGGAACTTTTTCTACCTTAACCATTGTTCAATTGTTATTTATAAATCAAAATTCAACACTTACAATTACAAATTAAAAATTTAAATTAAAAATAAAATTAAAAATTTCGTTTTAACTTCATAAGTTCAATTGTTATTTATACATCAAAATTCTTTTTTGGACAATTTTGGAAATATTTTTTTATATTCTTTCAGAATTAAGGTTTCAAAATGAGAAATCATAAAACAATTTCCCAGGAATTTTAAGAAAAAATTTTCATTCTCTTTAAACTTTTCAAAATTCATAAGAAGCTTCTAAATTTTTTGTTAAAAATCTTCAGAAAATAAAATTTTGTTTAAAAAAAAATTTTAATCTTTTCAGGTTTTAAATTATTTTTAAATCATTTAAAAACTTCTGAATATCTCTTAAATTTACTGGAATTTTTTCTACCTTAATCATTGTTCAATTGTTATTTATAAATCAAAATTCTTTTTTTGGACAATTTTGGAAATATTTGTCTATATTCTCTTAAAATTAAGGTTTCAAAATGAAAAATCATAAAAAAATTTCCCAGGAATTTTAAGAAAAAAATTCTATTCTCTTTAAACTTTTCAAAATTCATAAGACGCTTCTACATTTGTTGTTAAAAATATTCAGGAAATAACTTCATTTTTTTTAATTTTTTCAAGTTTTAAATTATTTTTAAATAATTTAAAAACTTCGAAATATCTCTTCAATTTACTGGAATTTTTTCTAGATTAATCATTGTTCAATTTTTATTTATAAATCAAAATTCAACACTTACAATTTACAAATTAAAAATTTAAAGCTTTATATATTAAACAATTCAGTTTTGAATATTTGAATTATAATTTCTAATTTTAAATTAACATACAAATATTGCTAAACATTACAAACAAATCTCTTTTTTTCTTGAAAAAACGTCAAATTGAATGGGTTAAAATGGAATATTTCAGACGGAAAAAATATTTGAATAGTATTTGAAATTGAATAAAAGCTTTTATTATTATGAATCTATTGATTTAAAATTAGTTTAAAATAGAAAATAGTTTATAAAGTTTCAATCGGACGTTTTAATTTGTTTAACTACTAAGGCTGTAAATTGTTTCATTCTGAACAGGTTCAGAACCGTCTGGTACAATCAATTATTGTTTAAGTTTTAAAACTCGAACTACAGTTCTTTTCGAAAACTCAAGAATTAATTAAATTTACAGTTGATCAACTTAAACCGTTTTTTATCCAAAATTTTCAAATTCAAACGCTATTAATTAAATTTTTTAAGTAAAAGATTTTACAATTTTTCTTCTAAAAACTTGTAAAATTTAAGGTCAAAAAATAAATTGTCATTTCCCGGATTTTCCAGGTCTCAAAAAATGTCCGGGTTCCCGAATTATCAGCCACCCTGCTTCAGAATTTTCATAGAAGGGATTAAATTTCAATTAAAAGATATAAATGTATCTTACCTAGCAGATTGCCATCGTTCGTTGCGAAACTACACGGGCATTGCATTTTCTTTTCAAGCGGTATGGTGATGAGTGGAGATGGAACAACGAGAGTTGTTTTCGGTCGCTCGTTGTGAATTTGTTGTTGATGTTCCTTAAAAGCTCGCCAGCAGCAGGTCACGTATCGGCATTGTTGGCACTTTTGTTCTCCACTACATTAAACAAATATTAAAAAAAAATTAGAATAAATTCCAAGACCGAAAAATTAAACCTGCAAAAGGGGTTGATCACTTGACCTTTGAGTGTACAGCAGATTTTAAGATTTCAAAGATTAAAGGTTGTGACAAAATCTAAGAAACGAAATTCTCTGCCTTTCTAGACCCACGGCAACCCTGAAATCCGATCTCTATTTTAGTGATTTTATCAAAATCCTAGCGAATTAAAAAGAAATATAATGATTGAAACAAAATTTTAGAAAATTTAATAGAATTGCGGTGAATTCAACCACATTCTAGTATACCATTAAGTAAATTCACCTAATTTCTGTATAAACATATTTTAGTAGTGAATTCAAAAGAACTTTGGTTAATTAAAAACAAAACTTAACGAAATTCTATTATAATTCTTGTGAATTAAAAAGAATTATATAAAACGAAATATAATTGTAGTGAATTTAAAACTTTTGTTAATTAAAAAGAATAATCATTCAAGTTAATTTAAGAAAATCTATTAAATGTAGCGACCATTCTGATGATTTTAACAGAATTATAAAATGCAATATAACTGTAGTTAATTCAACATAATTCTAGTGAATTTAATAGAAACCTAGTCAATAACAAAACTCCACAAAGTTCTATTAAATTAAAAAGAATTCTTGTGATTTTCGCAGAATTCTATTAAATTCACCAAATTTTTAGTAAATTTCACGGAATTCTAGTAAATTGGCCAAATTTATATCGAATTTACCATATTTCTAGTACAATCAACAGAACTGTGGTTAATAAAAAATCATAATTCTAGTTAACTTAACAAAAATCTATCACAATTCTGGTGATTCTAACAGAATTATAGAAAAATCAATATAACTGCTGTTAATTTAACACAATTCTAGTGAATTGAACATAAATATAGTAATTGAGGAAATTTAACAAAATTCTTAGCGAATTAAGCAGATTAGTAAATTTAAACCGAATTATACTGGACTAAACAGAATTCTAGTGGCTAACATTGTGAAAGTTTTATCCGCGTTATATTTAATCATTAAAAAATTAGTAAATACAAAATTTATTTTAAAAAAGTAAATATGAAAATGTAAAATACTTATGAATAAGAAAATTGAAATTCCCTAACTTCTGGAAGTTTAAAAAAAAATCCTTAATTTTCACTGAGTTTCCAAAATTTCCTGACCTGCAGCAACCCTGAGATTTCGAAAAATTTTCCAAGGATTTTAAAAGATTTCGAGACAGGTTGGACGCACCTGAACTTTTCCTAATTTTTTCCTGACTGATTTTTCATTTTGCCTTACCATTCATATTTTAAAAACCCAGTACTTTTACTTTTAAACAAAAAGATGTATTTTCAACTAAAATGATGAATATTTTGGAATACTGGAATTTTAAACCAAAAAGATGAATTTTTAACAAAAGTGTTTCACTTTCAACTATTATGAATATTCAACTGGAATACTTAAATTTTTAACTAGGAAGATGAATTTTCGAACAAGAAGATTAAAGTTCCAACCAAAAGTTACATTTTTCACCCAAAAAAGATAATTTTTTAACAAAATACATGAATTTTCAACGAAATAGTTGAATTTCGAACTAAAAAATATCAATTTTCAACCAAAAATGGATTAGTTAAATTTTCAGTTAAGAAAGTTAATTTTCAACTAAAATGATGAATCTTCAACTGGAATAGTTGAATATTTATCCAAAAAGATGAATTTTCATCTAAACTAATTAATATTTAACTGGATTAGTTGATTTTTCAACCAAAAAGATGAATTTTGAACTAAGAAGATTAATTTCTACCGAAAAAGACGAATTTTCAACCATAAAATATCATTTTTATCAACAAAATTATCATAAATAAATAAAAATAAAAATTTGTGAACCCAAAAAATGAATAGTTACATTTCTAGTAAAGACAAAAAAAATTGTCAACAAAAAAAAAACTAATTTTCAAAAAAAACAGTTTCATTTTAAAACAAAGTGATGAATTTTCAACTAAAATTATGAATCTTCAACTGGAATAGTTAAATTTTACACCAAAAAGATGAATTTTCAACTAAGATGATGAATCTTTACCTACAATAATTGAATTTTCAACCAAAAAGATAAAATTTCAAACAAGAAGAATTTTCAATTAAAAAAGATAATTTCCAACCAAACATTGAATAGTTACATTTTTAGTTTAAAAAATTAATTTTTAACTAAAATGGTTGCAAATTAAACTGGAATAGTTCAATTTTCAGTAGTAAAAAAAATCATTTTCAGCTACAGAAAGAACTTTTTTTTCACCAAAAAATCACACTTTTCAACAGAAGAGATGAATTTTTAATTAACCCTCAACGGTCACAGGGGTGTCTCACACCCGACGGGCTTTCCGATTTTTTTTCGATTGTCTACGTTTTTTTTTCAAGTATTTTTTTTAATAGTTAAATTTTCACTGAGGCTTTGGAGATATTTCTTCCCTATTTTGTATTGTTTCAACATCACTCATGATTTTTTTTTCGGCCAAAAATATCTGAAGGTGTATTTGGAGGTGTGACCGTTAAGGGTTAAAATGATGAATCTTCAACCACAACAATTAATTTCTTACAAAAGAGTTTAACTTTCAACCAAGTAATTAAATTTTAATTTCAAAAAAGATAAATTTTTAACGAAAAATGTAGTAGAAATTTCACCCCAAGAAGACGACTTCTCAATATGAATTGGGTTTTCAACAAAGAAAGATTTTTCAGTCGAGAAAGAGAAAAAACTGGAAACAAACTGTTCAATTATCAAGAAAAAGATGAATTTTCAACCAAGAAAATTAATTCTTTACCAAAAGGAATGAATTTTCAACGAAATATATAAATTTTAAACCAGATACTTGAATTTCCAACTAAAAACGATCAATTTTCGATAAAGAATAGAACAGCTAAATTTTCAGTTAAAAAATTGATTTCAAACAAAACAAAAAACGAATTTTCAACAAAATAATTAAATTCAGTAATATAAAGCTACTTTGAGAAATGAAGAATCATTGTTATTCAATTTTATATTGCAATTTAAAAAAAAGGCACGCTCTCGAAAAAATTCCGACTTCAAACAAAAAATTTGACATTTCCAGGCTTTTCCAGGTATATAAAAATTCCCTAACAATTCTAAGTTTTCCAGGCTTTCTAGGTAGGGTCGACACCCTCATTGATAAACCCCTCAAACATGCATAACTTTTAAACGGTTTCAAAGTCCGAACATCAATGGGTTTGTTGCATGAATTTTAGATAATATATTTTTTAAATACTGCATAAAATTCCAAAAATTTCAGTACATTTTGAACAAATGTGATTATTTCCCTTATGAGAAAAAAAATATTTAAAAAAAGGATCTAGAGCCCCAATCAGGAAGCCTCATCTTCCCGCAAAAAATTTAAAATGTATACTCTTTAAATATTAAAAAAGATACTGAAACTTATTTGCAAAAAAACTTTCCTCAAGTAATTACATTCCATTTTTAGTGCTCTTTAATTTCACCAGGAAAAAATGTATTTGAAAGTATGCAAAAACCCGATTGCCTTTACCTTAGAAATAATTTAAGAATCTGTTTTAAAAAAGGAAACTTACGGATAATGATCTATTTCGTCAATGTCCTCTTCGCATTCTTGACACTGGAAATTATTACTAGGAAGGTTGACTCGAATTGGACCGGTGTTCCACTTTTTAACATCCTTAGTCGCCTCGGCACTGGGACCAATCCTTTCGAATCTCTTCACCTGAGGTCGTTGACGAGTGATCATAATTCCATTTGCACTAGCCTTGTAAGGGACTACCTCTGTAAATATAAATAAAAAATGAGAATCCTTTTCTAAAAAATAGGTGAGTCACGAAAATCTCGAAAGTATTATTGTCGCTTTTCCGCAATGCCGATTGGGTAATTTGAAAAACTCGAAGACAGGTATGTCGCCAAAGTCACCTCATATGATTAAGAATTCAATTGTAGTTGAAGGGTTAAGAAGAATGTCACATTTATATGAATGCTAAAAATTACAAAAATTCAAGATTTGTTAATGTCACATTTTTTTCGCCACGAACAAAAATAACTTTATTGTCAAATATCGATCAAAAATTGTATTTTTACAGTAGGTGAAAAATTACCACTTTTTTAATACAAATTATTAATGAAAGTTTATATTTTATTTGTAAAATAAAGTGAAAGAGTAAGACATTCATTTTGAAGAGAAAAAATTTAATATTTTAATTACTGGTCTCTTTTTCTTGCGTAGTTCTGAATTTTAGAAACACAACATTATTGTTTACTGAAAACAAATTCGAAGTACGTGTTTTGATAACATTCTCTATTTTTTACCAAATAGTAGAATTTTCAAATAATAAAAATAAATTTGGAACCAAAAATGAAATAGTTTAATTTTCAACCAAAATTATGAGTTTTCAAACAAGAAGATTAAGTTTCTACTAGAAAGACAAATGTTCAACTAAAAAAGGTAAATTTTCTACTAAAAGAAAACAAATTTTCAACAAAATTGTTAAATTTTCAACTAAAAAAGAAAACATTTTGAACAAAAAATGGAATAGTTAAATTTTCTGTTAAAAAAATTAATTTACAACTAAAAAAAGCGAATTTTTCAATAGAATAGTTGCATTTTTAGCCATAGAGATGAATTTTCAACTAAAGTCATGAATCTTCAACCAAGAAAATTACTTTTTAACAAAGTAGTATAACTTTGAACCAAAAAGATGAATTTTCAACGAAAAATTGAATATTTGATATTCCAACCAAAAAAGATTTTAATATTAAATAAAAAACAGTTGAATTTAAACAAAAAAGACGAATTTTAAATGAAATACTTAATTTTTAAGTTCAAAAATTAATTTTCAAAAACAAAAAAAGCAAATTTTAAATAAAATAGTTAAATTTTAATCGAAAGAAATGAATTTGCAACTAAAAAGATGGACTTTCAAACAAGAAGATTAATTTTCTAGCAAAAAGTCGAGTTATCAACTAAAACATTAATTATTAACAAAAAAAAAAGTTTTTAACAAAGTAGTTAAATTTTTAAACACAGAAATGAATTTTTGTGTAACTAAAAAAATGAGATACTTAAATTTTCAAATAAAAATAATGAATTTTCAACCAAAAAGATGGATTTTCAAACAAGAAAAGATTAATTTTCTAGCAAAAAGTCGAGTTATCAACTAAAACATTAATTATTAACAAGAAAAAAAAGTTTTTAACAAAGTAGTTACATTTTTAAACACAGAAATGAATTTTTAACCAAAATAAATGAATTCGCAAGCAAGAAGAATCATTTTCTAAAGAAGAAGTCAATTTTTAAACACATATATACATAGTTGAATTTTCAACTAAAAAGATCAATTTTCAAGAAAAGAAAAACGAATTTTTAAAAAATTTGTTAGATTTTCAACCGAAAAATGAGTTTTCAACCAAAATGATTAATAATTGTTAAGCATCAAGATTTATTTTCAACCAAAAGAGACGAATTTTCTAATAAATACACGAATTTTCATCCAAATGGTTCATTTTTAAACTTGACAAATCAGGATAAATTCCTAAGAATTCAAAACACTTAAAAAAATTGAAACAAAAACCCAAAAAATTCCATTGACTTCCGTAAATTGCAGTGAATTTAGAAAAAATGTAAGGGATTTCAAGAGACTTTGATGAAATTTATAAGAATTTGAATGAATTGAACAAAATTAAAAAAATCAAAAAATGTCCATCGAATTGAGTAAAATGAGAGTAAACAGAATTCAGGGCAAATTCAAATAAATTTAAGAGATTTCAAATAAATTCAAGAGAATTCAAATAAATTCAAGAGAATTCCAACTTTTTTTAAACAATTCAGGGCCAATTACTAAGAATTCATGGTAAATTCCGGATGAATTCAACTGAATTGAAAAAATCCTAAAAATTCCATTAATTTCAGTAGAATTGGAGCGAATTTAAAAGAATTCAAGTATTCAATTCAATTGAAAAGTACGAATTTTCTAGCCAAGAAGACAAATTTTCAACAAAACAGTTACATTTTCAACCAAATAGATGACTTTAACAAAATAGTTGAATTTCAAACAAAATAATTAACTTTTCAACCAAATAGTTGAATTTTCCAGCAAATGGTCGAATTTTCAAACAGAAAAGATCAAATTTTAACAAAATAGTGGATTTTTTAACCAAGGAATTGAATTTTCGAACAAAAAATATTGAAATTACATGAAATCTGATGATACTTCCTGAAATCCTAGAAAATTTATTAAAATACCTTGAGAGCTGTTAAAACTACATTAAATCATTGCAATCCTCGGAAATCTTATAAAATACCTTGGAATCTTTTTAAACATCCTATAACCTTACAGGTCATGTAAAATCCTTCCATATCTTCCGAAATTCCTTAAAACCGCATGCAAATTTTTAAAAATCCTTTGAATTTATTAAAACCCTTGGAAATCCTTTGAAATTGTTTAAATCTCTTGAAAATGCCTTGGAATCTTTTAAAATATACTATAAAATTTCAAAGTCTTTGAAATCCCTTCAAACTATTGTAATAAATAAAAAAGTTCCTGGAATATTTTAAATTTTCTTAAAACATTTCAAATCCTTTGAAATCGCATTAAATTACTGAAATCCATTAAAAATTCCTTTGTAATCTTTGAAAATAACCGAAAATATTGAAAATCCTTTAAAATTATTTGAAATTTTGGAAAGATCTTGAAAAAGCCAAGGAATATGAAAAAATACTTTAAAATATTACAAATCCTTTGATCATTTTGTCCATTCATCCTCAGGATCAAATAAATAAAACCTTTTAAAAATCAAAAAAATCCATTGAATAAGTAGAACTGAGTAAATTTAGATGAATTAAAGTGAATTAAAAAAATTCAAAAGAATTCCGAAGAATTAAAATAATTCAGGATAAATTAATCAGACTTCAGGGTGAAATCGAAAAAATAATTTTAAATCTTAGAAACCCAACGAAAAACCTCACTTCCCTTGAAGAAATTCTTTAAAATCCACTAAAGAATTAATAAATCCCGTGAAATACTATGAAATACATTGAGAGTTTTTAGATCCTCGGAAAAATAATAAAACCCTGTGAAATCTTGTAAAATCTATAAACCTTATAGGTCCTGTAAAATCGTTTCATATCTTCCGAAATTCTAGACAATTCTTTATCCTAAAATATTTCAAACACTTTGAAATCCCTTCAAATTAATTAAATTAATAAAAAAAACTCCTTGGAATCTATTAAAATTCCCTAAAATATTTCAATTAAAAGATCTTGAAAATGCCTTACAAGTTTTAATAATACTCTAAAATCTGAAAAATCCCTTCAAATTATTGAAATCTATTAAAAATTCCTTGGAATCTTTTAAAATACCCTGAAATATTTCAAAAGAATTCAAGAAACTTCAGAAATAGGTAAAGACCTGAATTAAATAGTGATTAACCCATGAGTTAATTTATTGAAAGAAAAGTGTCATTATTAAAAGTTACATTATGGGCTGCACGTAGCAGGCCTCACAGTCCCTATGGGATAAAATATAGGGACCAAAGGGTACTTTTCGTCACGCTCATAGGGTACTTTTTTCGCGCTGAAAGGGTAAAAAATTCAGGATAAATTTATAAGACTTAAAAACAATTCAATTTAAATTCCAACGAATTTGAATGAATTAGAAACAATTTTAAAAGTAAAAAAAATTCCATTGATTTCCGTAAAATTGGAATGAATTTAGAGGAATTTAAGATAAACGAGAAGAATTCGATGAAATTCATAAAAATTCAAGGTGAATTAAATAAAAAATTTAATGAATTGAAAACAATTTTAAAATATGAAGAAACTTTTATGAATTCAGTAACTGAAATGAGCTTAGAAAAATGCAAGGGAATTTAAAAGAATTTTATGAAATGCCTAAGAATTCAAGGTGAAGTTAAAAGACTTCAGGATCAATTAAATAAAAACTTTAAAATTTAAAAAAAAAATCGATTGAATTAAGTATAATTAAGTAAATTTAGAATAATTCAAGTGAAGTAAACATATTCAAGGGAATCCCAAAGAATTTAAAAGAATTCAGGGTGAATTTCAAAAAATAATTTCAAATCTCTTCAAATCTTTGAAACCCTACTAATTTCTAACTAAAAAAATGACTAATGACTACAAAACAATTCAAAAAAATTCAAATAAATTGGAAAAAGTTATAAAAATCGAAAAAAAACATTTAATTCTGTAAAATTTGAGAGAATTTAGAGGAATTTAAGGGAAACGAGAAGAATTCGATGAAATGCATAAAAATTCAAAGTGAATTTCTAAAAAATCAAATGAATTGACACAAATTTAAAAATATGAATCAAATTTGAAAATATAAAAAAATTCATTGAATTGAGTAAGTTTGAAATGAATTTTAGAAAAAATTAAAGAGAATTCAAAAGAATTTGATGAAATACCTAAAAATTTAAGGGGAGTTTTAATGACTTCAAGATGAATTAAACAAAAACTTTTAAAAAATCCATTGACCTGAGTAAAATTGAGTGCATCTAATAGAATTCAAAAGGATTTAAAAGAATTCAGGATAAATTAATAAGAATTCAGGGCGAATTCCAAATGAATTGCAAAAATATTGGAAAATCTCTTAAAATCTTTGAAACCCTACTAAATCCCTCACTTCTTGTGAATAAATTCTTTGACATCCATTAAAATATTAAAATCCCATAACATTATTAAAACCCTTGGAAATCCCTTGAAATTGTTTAAATCTCTTGAAAATGCCTCGGAATCTTTTAAAATACCTTAAAATATTTCAAAATCTTTGAAATCCCTTCAGACTATTAAAATAAATAAAAAATTTCTGGGAATCGTTAAAATTTCCTAAAATATTTCCAATCCTTTGAATCTTTTGAAATCCCTTGAAACTTTTTAAAGTTTTTGACAATGCATGGGAATCTTGTAAAATACCTTAAAATATTTGAAAGTCTTTGAAATCCTATTAAATTACTGAAATCAATTAACAATTTCTTTATAATCTTTTAAAATAGCCTAGAATATTTCTAATCCCTTAAAATCGTTTGAAATACCTTGAAATTTTTTAAAGCTCTAGAAAATGCCAAGGAATTTGAAAAATACCTTCAAATATTTCAAATCCTTTGATCATTTTATCAATTAATCTGCAGAACCAATTATATAAAAACTTTTAAAAAATCAAATGAATTATGTAAAATTGAGTAATATTATAATTCAAATGAATTAAAAAATTCGAAAGAATTTCAAAGAATTCAGGATAAATTAATAAGAATTCAGGGTGAAATCCAAAAATTAATTTTAAATCTCTTCAAATCTTTAAAACCCAATTAAATAACTCACTTTTCTTGAATAAATTCTACAAAATACCTCACTTCTCGTAAACAAATTTTTTATCCACTAAAATATTATAAAATCCCTGTGAAATTCTATGATATGTCCTGAAATCCTGGAAAATGTATTAAAATACATTGAAAATCCTCGGAAATATTATAAAATAACGTTAAATCCTTTAGAATATATTAAGACCTTATAAATCCTGTAAAATCGTTTCATATCTTCCGAAATTCTAGAAAATTCTTTATTCCAAAATATTTCAAACGCTTCGAAATTCCTTCAAATTAATTAATAATTCCTTGGATTCTTTTAAAATAACCTAAAACAACGTCAAATATTTTAAATCCTTTAAAATCTTTTGAAATCCCTTGAAATTCGTTACAGCTCTTGTAAGTGCCAATTAATAAAAAATTCCTCGGAATCTTTTAAAATTTCCTAAAATATTTCAAATTAAAAGCTCTTGAAAATGCCTTAGAAGATTTCAAAATACCCTAAAATCTTAAAAATCCCTTCAAATTATTGCAATCTATTACAAATTTCTCGGAATTTTTAAAAATAATCTGAAATATATCAAAAGAATACAAGACAATTCAGTGACTAATGTGATTTTTTCATTTAAAAAAGTGAATAAAAAATGATTTGAGAAAAAAGTGACTAATAGGGACTGTGTGTGGCAGCCCTGATTATTTTTTACAGTTACTTCTTACAGGAATTCCCTGATTTTTGCTATTTTTTTCAAAATGCACTTGGAAGCTTTGATCTTATTATGAATTTTTGTGAAGTTCCATTAAGGGGCTGCAAATAGGGTACCATAGGGGATATAGGGACCGGTTTGTGAGGCCTGACATAGGGTACCATAGGGACCAAATCTTGAAAATAGGGTACAATAGGGGAGATAGGGACCGGTCTGCGAGGGCTTATAATATAATAAGAGGAACTTCAGTAAATCATATACAATGTGGTCAAATCATGTAAAATTTTCTGTAAAATAGTCATTTCTGTAAATAAGTGCGCGCATAGGGCGCTCAATGTTCTAGTGCAATAAATTATATAAATGTACAAGAATTAGATACGTGTGTAAAAAAAAAATAAATAATTTTTGATGTCTTACTTGAACCCGAGACGTAATCGTGAAGATCTTGCTGGTGATTTTTCAAGGAGCTCCTCTGATTGAACCAGAGACAACATCTCGTGCACTTATTGCCTCTTCCTTCATCTCTTCTCACAACGTGTCTCTGCATATGCAAGAGGAACGCATGGATGCTGGGCGTGTTAACAACTCCGTCCGAGACGAATTGGATGACCTTATAAAATAAATTTTTATAAATAAAAGCTCTTATTTCATTATCATAAACCTTGACCTGCAAAGCTTTTAGACTTCACAGCCCAACATTCTCTCAAAACATGGAAAATAGGGGAATGACTTCTTTTAAATAAAATTAATGCATAGGAATCATATTGAATTCAATACGAAAAGCTTAAGATTACATGTCGAAATATATTGCATTTTTAACGAAATAGTTGAATTTTCAACCAAAAAAGATTAAGCTTCTAACAAAAGAGATGAATTTTCAACGAAATAGTTCCGTTTTCAAGCTGAATAGTACAATGTTTTAGAAAAAAGTTGACTTTTACACCCGAAAAGATAAATTGTCCACAAAAAAGCTAATTTTCAACCAAGAAAAAATTTAAAAAAAATTTGTTTGAGACCAAAAAGTTCCACTTGGAATCAAATAATGAAAGTTATACACAAGCGACGAATTTTCAACAAAACAGTTTCATTTTTAACCAAATCGCTTAATTTTACCCCTAAAAAATTGAATTTTTAACCAAATAGTTGAGCTTTCAAGCAAAAGAGACGAAGTTTCAACAAAATAGTTGAATTTTCTTACAAAAAAGATGACTTTTTAAGAAAATAGTAGAATTTTAAACAAAATAATTAAATTTTCAGCAAAATAGTTTAATTTTTATCCAATTGGTCAAATTTTTAACCAAAAAGATTAAACTTTAACCAAAAACAATGCATTTTGAACCATACAGTTGAATCTTCAAGCCAAAAAGACGAATTTTCAAAAAAACAATTGAATTTTCGCACAAAAAGGTGTTAAGAAAACAGTTGAATTTTTCAAAAAAAAAAGTCTCAAGAAAACAGTAGAATTTTCAACAAAATCATTAAACTTTCATAAAAATAGTTGATTTTTAAACCAAATAGTTTAATTTTTCCCCTATAAAGATGAATTTTTAAACAAATAGTTGAACTTTCAAGCAAAACAGACACATTTTCAACAAAACAGATGAATTTTCAACAAAATAGTTGAATTTTCAACCTACAAATATGAACTTTCAACCAAATGCACGAATTTTCTACCCAAAAAGACGAATTTTCAACAAAAAAGATGTCTTAACAAAATAGTTGAATTTTCAACAAAATAATTAAATTTTCAACAAAATAGTTGAATTTTCAACAAAACAGTTGAATTTTTAAAGTACAAATATGAATTTTCAACCAAATGGACGAATTTTCTATAAAAAAAGACGACTTTTCAACAAAACAGTTAAATTTTCGACCAAAAAAGATATGTTTTAACAAAATAGTTGAATTTTCAACAAAAAGTTACATTTTCAAACAAAAAAATGGTTTTTTTAACAAAATAGTTGAATTTTCAAAAAATAATTAAATTTTCAACAAAATAGTTCAATTTTCAACCAAATAGTAGTTGAATTTTCAACATACGAAGATGAATTCTCAACCAAATGGTCGAATTATCAAACAAAATTTTTTTTAGAATACAGTTGAATTCGCAAACAAGAAAGATGAATATTCAACCAAAAACTTTTCTATTGAATAAGATAAGTTTTAAATTCAAAAGTATGAATTTTCTATCCAAGAAGACGAATCTTCAACCAACTATATGACTTTTTAACAAAATAATTACATTTTCTACAAAATAGTTTAGTTTTTCACCAAATGGACGATTTTTCAAACAGAAAGATTAAAGTACAACTTCAAGTTCTATTTTTAACAAAATAGTTGAATTTTCAACAAAATAGTTGAATTTTTAACCAAACAGTTTGAATTAAAAACCAAATGGTCGAATTTTCAAACAAAAAAGATTCAACTTCAACCAAAAAAAGAATTGTTAAATTTTCATTAAAAAATAATAAATTTTTCAACTAAAGAAAATGAATTTTCAAGGAAAGAGATACATTCTCAACTAAAATGATTAATCTTCAATAAAAAAAAGATGAATTCTCAACGGAAAATTTAACATTTGATACTTCAACCAAAAAAGATTTTAATTTAAAATAAAAAATATTTGAATTCAACCAAAAAAGATAATCTCTGAACAAAAAAGGTAATAGTTGAATTCAGAGCCAAAAAGACGATTTTTCAACCGAAAAAGACATATTTTCATCAAAACAGTTGAATTTTCAACCCAAAAAGTCGATTTTTTAAAAATATTTAATTTTCAACGAAGGACATGAATCTTCAACTAATAAAAATAAATTTATAATCAAATAGTAAAAATTTCAAACAGGTAGTTGAATTTTGAACCAAGGAGATTCACTTTATACCCAAAAAGACGAATTTTCAACCAAATACATAAATATTCAACCAAATAAATAAATTTTCAACTAAAAAACAATCCATTTTCTACCAAAAATGGAGTAGTTAAACTTTTTGTTACAAAATCATTTGTCAACCAAAAAAAGCGAATTTTCAACAAAATAGTTAAATGTTCAACCAATAAAATGATTGTTTAACAAAGTAGTTCAACTTTCAACCAAAAATAGTTAGATTTTCTTATTGGGTTCTATTAACTTAGTTCGCATATAAGAGAAAAAAAAGGGGGGAGCAAGTTTCTTGAGAAAAAAAAGAAAAAAAGAAGGAATTCTTTAAAAAAGGAGAATAGGAAAATAAGTGTGAAATCTGAGATTTACTCGTTTTTTTTACCTTCAAGCAATAAGGACACTGCAATCCCTCGCCGTTTTCATGCACCTTGTAATAATGATCGATAACGTCCTTATGACTGGAAGTTCGGTAAGCGCAGGTTTCGCATCGGTACGGCATCTCCGAGGGATAATGCGTCATCGACAAATGATTAATCAGCAAACTGCTATTTCCTGTTCGACAATAAAATGCAAAACTTTTTTCAGAGATAAAATTCCAGAAGACAGATACAGAATTATCGAACGCAAGAAACTTAACATAACAGGGTGTCCAGCGATTCTTAGAAAGAAAATTCAAGGTCTTTTCCAGGTTTTCAAGGTCAAGAAATCAAGTTTTTCCAGGTCTTCCTTTTTTATATCAAACATTGAAATACCCGCTTGTTTGTACAAATTCTTAATTTTTTGCGAACACAAGTCGTCTTTGTGAAATCATTTTGAATATTTCAAAATCTTCGTAAAGTCATTGAAATTATTGAAATCTTTTGAAATCTTTGTGAAATTGTTGAAATCTTTCGAAGTATTTAAAGTTTTTGTGAAATATTTGAGGAATCTATTAGAATCATTAAAAATTTGTGTAAAATCTTTGAAATCTTTGTGAAATTTTTTGAAATCTTTATGAAATCTTTGAAATATTTCTGAAATCTTTCTTTCATTTTTGTTTGTCAACTCTTTTGTGTTTGATTGAAATCATTGATATCTTTTGAAATCTTCTAAAATTTGTTGAAACTTTTTGAAATCGTTGAAAATCTTTTAAATGTTTTGAAATCCTTGAATCCTGGTATGTCTATTGAAATATTTTGAAGTCCTTATGAATTCTTTGAAATATTTGTGAAATCTTTCTGAAATGGTTTGTATTTTTTTGAAATCACTGGAATATTTAAAATCTTTTCAGATTTTCTAAAAAATTTTGAAAACGTTTAAAATCTTTGAAATGCTTGGAAATCTTTTATATCTGATGTAATGTACCCATGTTGAAAATGTTTGAAATTCTTATGAATTCTTCGAAATATTTGTGAAATATTTCTGAAATCTTTTGTATTCGTTTGAAATCATTGAAACATTACAATTTTTTATGAAATCTTTTGAAATCTTCTACCAAATTTTGAAATCGTTTCAAATATTTGAAATCCTTGAAATTCTAGTATTCTTTTGAAATCTTTAAGAAATTTTTAGGAAATTTTTTAAATACATGTAAAACTTTCCGAAATCTTTTGTTTCTTCGAGAAATCTTTTAGAATCTTTTAAAAATGTTGAAAAATCTTTTAAATCCTTGAAATCTATGTGAAATTTTTTTAAATATTATAATCTTTATGAAATCTTTGAAATCTTTGTGAAATATTTCTTTAATCTTTGTGGGTGCAATCTTCTGTGTTTGTTTGAAATCTTCTCATATTTGTTGCAACTTTTTGAAATCGTTTAAGATCTTTAAAATGTTTTGAAATCTTTGAAATCTGGTGTACTGTGACCCTTTTTGAAATCTTTTTAAATCCTTAAGAATTCTTTGAAATATTTGTGAAGTCTTTTGCATTAGTTTGATATCACTAAAATATTTGAATTCTTTGTGAAATTATTTGAATTTTTTTTTTAATATTTGTGAAGTTTTTTTTAAATCCTCTAAAAGATGTTGAAATCGTTTAAAATCTTTGAAATGCTTTGACATTTTTGAAATCTTTGTGAAATTTTTTGAAATCTTTTCAATATTTCTGAAATCTTTCTTTAAATTTAGTCTGTCAAATCTTTTGTGTTTGATTGAAATCATTTATATCTTTTGAAATCTTCTAAAATTTGTTGAAACTTTTTGAAATCGTTGACAATCTTTTAAATGCTTTGAAATCTTTTAAACCTGGTATGTCTATTGAAATATTTTGAAGTCCTTATGAATTCTTTAAAATATTTGTGAAAACTTTCTGAAATCGTTTGCTTTTTTTGAAATAACTGGAATATTTGAAATCTTTGTGAAATCTTTTCAGATTTTCTAAAAAATTTTGAAAACGTTTAAAATCTTTGAAATGCTTGGAAATCTTTTATATCTGATGTACTGTACCCATGTTGAAAATTTTTGAAATTCTTATGAATTCTTTGAAATATTTGTGAAATATTTCTGAAATCTTTTGTATTCGTTTGAAATCATTGAAACATTAAAATTTTTTATGAAATCTTCTACAAAATTTTGAAATCGTTTCAAATCTTTGAAATCCTTGAAATGCTAATATTCTTTTGAAATCTTTCAGACATTTTTAGGAAATCTTTGAAATCTGACGTACTGGGCCCTTTTTAAAATCCTTGAAATTCTAGTATTCTTTTGAAATCTTTAAGAAATTTTTAGGAAATCTTTGAAATACTTGTAAAATCTTTCCGAAATCTTTTGTTTCTTCGAGAAATCTTTTAGAATCTTTTAAAAATTTTGAAAAATCTTTGAAATCCTTGTGAAATTTTTTAAAATATTATAATCTTTATGAAATCTTTGTGAAATATTTCTTTAATCTTTGTGGGTGCAATCTTCTTGTGTTCGTTTGAAATCTTTGAAATCTGGTGTACTGTACCCTTTTTGAAATCTTAAATTCTTGAAATCTTTTGAAATCCTTGAGAATTCTTTGAATTATTCGTGAAATCTTTTGTATTCGTTTGATATCACTCAAATATTTGAATTCTTTGTGAAGACTTTTCAAATCTTCTAAAAAATTTTGAAAGCGTTTAAAATCTTTGAAATGTTTGGAAATCTTTTATATCTGATGTACTGTACCCATGTTGAAATTTTTTGAAATCCTTATGAATTCTTTGAAATATTTGTGAAATCTTTCTGAAATCTTTTGTATTCGTTTGAAATCACTGGAATATTTGAAATCTTTGTGAAATATTTTCAAATCTTCCAAAAAATTTTGAAAACGTTTATAATCTTTGAAATGTTTGGAAATCTTTTATATCTGATGTACTGTACCCATGATGAAATTTTTTGAAATCCTCATGAATTCTTTGAAATATGTGTGAAATATTTCTGAAATCTTTTGCATTCGTTTGAAATCATTAAAAAATGAAAATTTTTTGTGTAATCTTTTGAAATCTTCTACAAAATTTTGAAATTGTTTCAAATCTTTGAAAAGTTTTGTAATCTTAACGAATCCTTTGACATCTTTTTGAAATTTTTTGTATGCGTTTGAAATCACTGGAATATGTGAAATCTTTGTGAAATCTTTTGAAATATTCTAAAAAATTTTGAAATCTTTAAGCAATTTTTAGGAAGTCTTTGAAATAATTGTGAAATCTTTTGTATCTTCGAGAAATCATTTAGAATCTTTCAAAATTTTTGAAAAATCTTTTAAATCCTTGAAATCTTTATGAAATTTTTTGAAATATTATAATCTTTATGAAATCTTTGTGAAATATTTTTGTAATCTTTGTGGGTGCAATCTTCGGTGTTCGTTTGAAATCTTCTCAAATTTGTTGCAACTTTTTGAAATCGTTCAAGATCTTTGAAAGGTTTTGAAATATTTGTAAATCCTTAAGAATTCTTTGAAATATTTGTGAAATCTTCTTTATTCGTTTGATATCACAAAAATATTTGAATTCTTTGTGAAATTATTTGCAATTTTCATTTTTAATCTTTGTGAAGTTTTTTTTTAAATCCTCTAAAAAAATTGAAATCGTTTAAAATCTTTGAAATGTTTTGATATTTTTGAAATCTGGTGTACTTTACCCTTTTTTAAATCTCTGAAATTCTTGTATTATTTTGAAATCTTTCTGAAATTTTTATGAAATCTTTGAAATATTTGTTAAATCTGTGAAATATTTGAATTAACATCGAAATTTTTAACTCATAATTTTTATAACTTGTAAGTTGAATATCACAAAAAAATACATACTTTAAAATTCTAAATTAGCGGAGAAGAAATTAAAAACTTATAAAAATCATTCACAATATTAAAGTCTGTTCATTGCAATCTATAAAATAATTGGTACAGTCTAGAAAAATTGCCTTGAAATCTATTTATTCTGTAATGAACAAAAGATAAATTATATCTTGATAAGTAAAAAACTTTTCAGTAGCAAGATTTCTTTTAACCGAGATGTTTCTTTCATTATCGACTAAAAGATTTAAATTACTCTTCGCATTTCAACAAAATAACTGTTTTAAAAGACAAAAAAAATTCACGTTCTAGTAAAACATGCAAGAAGACTTGCAGGTTTTCAAGGTTTTCAAAATCGCTGGACACCCTGTTTAACACTAATAAAATCGAACGAGAAAAATAGAAGACAATTTACCGAATTTATGTTCGCAAATAGCACAAACAACCATATCGCTGTCAGAGTGACCAAAATTGCTGTGCGCTTCCGTGACATGAGTGACCATCTGATGTTGGGAAGAGAAAGCACTGCAACAATATCGACAAACTGGCGAGTCTGATTGACCAGGAACTTGTCTTGGAACGTGGCTGATCATGTGTTCCATCACTTCGCTGTTGGACCTCATCGTCGCAGGACAAAGGAAACACTGCAATCAACAGAAAAAAAGGAATGATAAGGTGCCGTCCATAAAATCCGGTACAAATTTTGGTCTATTTTACCCCTCCTCCCGAAAAGAGACGTAGCCCAAAATTCTCTCAAAACCGGGGAAATAGGGTGATTTTTCACGAAAATAGGGGAATAAATTCTTTCAAATAAAATTTATGTAAATACCATATTGATTTCAATATGAAACATCTTAAATTCCTAAGATTTCAAGTCGAAATATATTGCATTTCAACAAAATAGTTAAACAGGGTGTCCAGCGATTCTTAGGAACGAAATGCAAGGTCTTTTCCAGGTTTCCAGGTCAAGAACTCAAGTTTTTCCAGGTCTCCTTTTTTACATCAAATAATGAAATAAATGTTTGTTATAGATGTAAAAAATGAGCCATTTCATTTTTTATTGGCCAATAATTAAAAAAAAAGCAGAATCATAAATAAACAAATTCTTAATTTTTTGCGAACGTAAGTCGCATTTGAAATCCTTGATATCTTTAAAATCTTTGTGAATTCGCTGAAATCTCCTGAAGTACTTAAAATCTTTGTGAAATCTTGAAATTTCTGTGAAATCTTTTTAAATTTTTGTAAAATATTTGAAATCCTTGAAATCTTTAAAATTCTTGAAATCTGAAATCTTTGTGATTATTTTTCTACAATAAAAGATGAATTTTCAATGTAAAAGGGCGAGTTTTTAACAAAAGAGTTGAATTTTCGTCCAAAAAAGATGACTTTATGAAAATTGTTGAATTTTCAACCTACAAAGATGTATTTCCAACCAAATGGTCGAATTTCCACAAAAAAAGATTAAAATACAGCCAAAAAAACGAAAATTTAACAAAATAGTTGAATCCTTAACCAAAAAGATGAATTTTCAGTCAAGAAAGATGAATTAACGAAAAAAGATGACATTATGAAAATCGTTGAATTTTCAATCTACAAAACTGTATTTTCAACAAAAATGAATATTCTAGCAAAAAAGATACCTCTTTAAGAAAATAGTAGAATTTTCAACAAAATAATTAATTTTCAATAAAATAGTGGAATTATTAACCAAATAGTTTAACTTTCACCAATTTTCAACCAAATAAGATTAAACTTTAAACAAAAAAAGGGCTGTTTTAACCAAATAGTTGAATTTTCAAGCCAAAAAGGCGAATTTTCAATCCAAAAGGACAAATATTCTATTTAAAAAGACGAGTTTAGAAAAAAAGCAGGTGAATTTTCTAACAAAAAAGATTAATTTAAAAAAAAAACATTAGAATTTTCAACAAAATAATTAAATTTTGAAGAAAATAGTTCAATTTTTAACCAAGTAGTTTAATTTCCTCCCTCAAAAGATGAATTTTGATTGACTGATGATTTATGAACCATAAATATAATAGCACATTTTTCAAATAAAAAGAATTAACCTTCAAGCAAAAATAGTTGCATTTTCAAGTAAGTAAATGAATTTTCAAGCAAATGGTCCAATTTTCTACACAAAAAGACGAAATTTCAACAAAATAATTACATTTTTAACAAAATATTTTAGTTTTTCACCCAATAGTTTAACCCTCAACCATAAAAGATGAATTTTCAACACACAAGATTAATTTTCTAACCGAAAAGGCGAATTTTCAATAAAATATATGTATTTTCTACCAAATAGTTGAATTTAAACTTCTAAAGGAAAAATTTCCAATCAAAAATGGAATCGTTAAATTTTCAGATAAAAAAATTAGTTTTTAAAAAACAAAAAAATGTATTTAACGAAAAAGTTCGATTTTCAAACAAAGAGGTGAATCTTGAAAAAATTAATTTTTAACAAAGTATATCAACTTTCAACCGAGTATTTGAATTGTCAACCAAGAAAGATCAATTTTTAAACAAATAATTACATTTTTAACCAAAAAGATTAATTTGCAACCAAGCAAATTGAAGTTCTACTAAAAAAAATGAATTTGTGAAAAAGTAGTTCAACTTTCAACTAAGTAGTTGAATTTTCAACAGAGAAGATTAATTTTCTATAGAAAAAAAAAAATTTCAACAAAATACATTTTCAACCCGAAAATATGATTTTTCAACAAAAAAGTTAATTTTCTACCAAATAGTTATATTTTCACAAACATCATTTAATTTTTAACCAAATAGTAGAATTTTCAACCAAAAATATGAATTTCCAACAAAAAAGTTAATTTTCAAGTAAATAGTTTAATTTTCTACGTAACTGTTGAATTTTGAAGCCAAGAAGACGAATTATCTATAAAACATTTGAATTTTCAAACTGGAAACATTATTTTTCAACAAAAAAGTTAATTTTTTTTCAAATAGTTATATTTTCATACAAATAGTTTAATTTTTAACCAAACAGTTGAATTTTAAACGAAAAATATGAATTTAAAACAAAAATATATTTTCAACTAAATGGTGTAATGTTCTACCAAATTTTTGAATTTTCAACCCAGGAAGATGATTTTTCTACAAAACAGTTGAATTTTTGACCTGAAAATACGAATTTTCAACTAAAATTTCGAGTTTCAAAAAAAAAAAAAAAACAGGTAAATTCAACAAAAAAGACAAATTTTCAAAAATTAGTTAAATCCTCTACCAAAAAAGATTAATTTACAACCAAACAGTTGCATTTTTATCCAAAAAGGATGAATTTTCAACCAAGAAGATTATTTTTCTATCAAAAAGACGAATTTTTAACAAATTATATGAATTTTCAACCAAAAATGGAATAGTTACATTTTCAAGAAGATTAAATTTCTAAAAATAGAATAGTTAAATTTTCAATCAAAGAGATGAATCTTCAACAAAAAATGAATTTTTAACAAAGTGGTTCAACTTTCAACCAAGTAGTTGAATTTTTGACCAAAAAAGATGACTTTTGAATAAAACAGTTGAACTTTAACCAATTATTTAAATTTCCAACTGAACAGTAGAACTTTTAATCAAACGACATGAATTCTGAACCAAAAATATAATAATAGACCTTTCAACCAAAAATAGTCGGATTTTCTTATTGGGTTCTATTAATTCGATTCGCATTTAGGCGAAAAAACGAAAAAAAGGGGAAAAAGGATAAGTTTCTTCAAAATAGTGAAAAAAGAATTTAAAAAAAAAAAAAGGGAAAAGAGGGGAAAACTTTTTACAAATTTATCATCAGGAAGTGCATTAAATGTTATCTAAGTTCGTAACGTTACTTTCACTGACCCCTGACACAAACATAGTTTATGGACGGCCTCTAAGAATTTTTTAATTCAAGAATTTATTCAAGAATCAAGAATTAATTTCCCTCCAACTGACCTTGAACAAAAACGCGTTCTTGTGTTCCTTCGGCGAGTGGCCCTTGCCCTCCATTGTCGCATAATAAAATTCCTGTAGCTGCACTTTTTCACCGATTTTATTCTCTTTATCAAACGCCGAGAAATCTGGGGTACGTCGTTTGATTTCCGGCTCAGGGCTTCTCGTTTGCCAGACCCTCTTCCTGTTTCGTTTGTTGGCCTGCGATGAATTCTTGGAAACATCATGTTGTCGTGAGTGAACCTCGTGAATACTAGGTTCTTTCGGGATTGTTACCATTGGAGCAAGAGGCGGAGGATTCGAGGTTGAATACGTCCAATCGTGGAAGGGATTTGCGGAGATTTTCGCGATCCGCTCCAGGAGATTCTCAGCTGAAAGGACATTAAAAATGCAACTATGTAGTACCAATACAAGTTTGATCATAAAAATTATTAAAAAAAAAGAGTCAGGGTGGCCGTAAAACTTCATTTTCAAAATTTCCTCATTTTTCCCTCACCAATTTTTGATTTTACCTGAACATTAATATTCGAGGACCAGCATTTTCGTCTTGTAACATTTTTAACAAGGAATCTTTAATAAACGGAATAAAACGATTTCTGATTCAAATTAAACATTTTAAAATTCGTTTATTTCAACCAAAAAGTATGACTTTGCTACCATAAAAGATGAATTTTCGATCCAAATTGTCGAATTTTAGAACAAAAAAAATTAAACTTCAACCAAAAGTAGTTGCATTTTCAACCAAATAAATTAAATTTTTTAGAAGACAGTTAGATTTTTAACAAAAAAAGATAAATTTTAAATCCAAGAAGACGAATGTTTAACATAACATTTGGATTTTCGACAAAAAAGATTATTTTTGAACAAAATAGTTGAATATTCAACAAAATAATTAATTTTTCCAGAAAATATTTCAATTTTGAACAAAATAGTTGAACTTTTAACCTAATAGTTGAATTTTCAACCTAGAAAGATGAATTTTCAACCAAATAATTCAATTTGCAAGCCGAAAATACGAATTTTTTAGAAGATAGTTGAATTTTCAACCTGAAAAGTTGAATTTTTAACAAAATAGTTGAATTTTTAATCAAATTGTTGAGTTTTCAACCTAATAAGATGAATTCTCATCAAAAAATGTAACAGTTGATATTTCAACCAAAAAATATAAAATTTCTACCAAAAGAGATGAACTTTAAAACAAAATACAAGAATTTCCAACCAAGAAGATTAAGTTTCTACCAAAAATGAAAGTCAAATTTTCATTAAAAACTAACTTAAAAAACAAAACAATTTTCAACAAAAGAATTAATTTTCAACGAAAATCATAATATGTTTTCCATCCAAAAAGACGAATTTTCTGTAAAATAGTTGGATTTTCAAATCGAAAATATGAGTTTAAAACAAAAAAATTAATTTTCAATGAAACAGTTCAACTTTTAACCAAAAAAAAGAAGGAAATTTCAAACCAAAAAGATTAGTCTTCTACCAAGAAAGACGTATTTTCAAACAAAGAGATGAATTTTCAACGAAAATTTTGAATTTTCCAACCAAAAAGACGAATTTCCAACTAATAAAGATTTTTCATTCAAGAGAGAGAAAAAAAGTTTATCTAAATTGTTGAATTTGTAAGCCAAAAGACAAATTTTCTGTAAAATAGTTGGATTTTAAACCCCAAAATAATAATTTTCAACAAAATAGTTGAACTTTTAACCTAATACTTGAATTTTCAACCCTCAAAGATGAATTTTCAACCAAATAGTTCAATTTTTAAGCCAAAAATACAATTTTTTTTAGAAGATCGTTGAATTTTCAACATAAAAAGTTGGATTTTCAACCTAAAAAGATGAATTCTCAACAAACAATGTAACAGTTGGTATTTCTACCAAAAAAGAAAAAATTTCTACCAAAAGAGATAAACTTTAAAAAAAATAGGTAAATTTTCAACCAAGATTAATTTTCTATCGAAAATAAAATACTTAAATTTGCATTTTTAACCAAAAAAGAGGTAATTTCAAACCAAGAAGATTAGTGTTGCACCAAAAAAGACGAGTTTTCAACTAAAAATGATCAATTTTGAACCAAAGAAATGAATTTTTAAGGAAAATGATGAATTTTACAACCAAAAAGACGAATTTTCATCTATTAAAGATTTTTCAGATAAGAGAGAACAAAATTTCATCCAAATTGTTGAATTTTCAAGACAGAAAACGAAATTTTGGTAAAGTGGTAGAATTTTCAACACAAAAATATGAATTTTCAACAAAAATTAATACTTTTTAACAAAATAGTTCCATTTTTAACCAAAAAAGAGGAAACTTCAAACCAAGAAGATTAGCCTTCTATAAAAAAGGCGTATTTTCAACAAAATAGTTAAATTTATAACCAAAGAGATGAATTTTCAACCAAAATGATGAATCTTCAACTGGAACAGTTAAATTTTCAGTTAAAAAATTAATTTTCATAAAAAAAAAAGAAAATTTTCAATCAAAGAGATTAATTTTGAACTAAAATATTGAATCTTCAACGAAAAAATTATTTTTTCACAAAGTGGTTCAACCTTCAAACAAGTTAATTTTCTACCAAAACATTTCAATTTTCAACCCAGAAAAGGCTTTTCAACCAAACAGTTGAACTTTCAACCAAAAAGGATTTATTTTTATTAAATATTACAAAATTACTAAAAATTAATTTTTAGGAATTATATAGTATTCATAATCAATAATATCTATTTTTTTAATAAATAAATTTAATTCATTAAATAATTTTTTATAAAATATTTTTATAAATGAATAATTTAAAAAAATAATTTAAAGAAATGACTTAACAAAATTGTTTAAATTTCAACCAAATAATATTTTTAACTAAAAAAACAATTGCCAGGAGGGAGCAAGTACAAAAAAAATAAATATGAATAAAAGGCGAATAAATTACTAAGCAGAATATTATGTCAGGGTTGCCACAAAACTTAATTTTCAAAATTCCATAATTTCTCCCTGGCCAATCATTTATTTACCCTGGCCATTAATATTCAAAGAATAGAATATTAAACTTGCAAAATCTTTAACATACAATCTTTTATAAACGGTATTAAAAAATTTGAAATTTATTATTCCCGACAGTTATTTAAAGTTCCTCTTATAGAAATTCCCTGCCTTTTAAACATTTTTTTTAATCCTTGGCTTTTCCCTGACCTACGGCCACCCTGAGAGTTATCCTCGATCTTTACTAATAATTCCAAGGTTATAAACTTACTCGTGTCTAATTTCGTCTGTTCAGAAATATGAATAATGATGTTGTTAAATGCCTTCGCAGCCGTCGAGCCAAACATTTCCCTCCAAACCAATTCATCCAGGAACTGTTGAATCATCTGCCTGCTGAGCAAACTCAGCGTATTTTGGAACATCCTGGGCACTATTTTCCTCAAATACTCCATAATATGGTAATTACTTGTGACATTTCGGGGCGTTTGTTCACTGAAAGCAGACTGGGTTACATTATTGAAACCCATTTCTTGTAGGGTGCTTTTATCTACTGTGAAGTCGGTCAAAATCTTCGAATCCTTGTGGACCCAGTCCTTCAAGGGACTCAAGATGTTGTTGAAGCGTCGCTTGTAGGATCTTTCGCCCTCAATCACTGGCTCGCAGGCTCGCAACCTTAATTCCGATGAGTCCGGATCCAAAACACCCAGAACCTCAACCTTGACCTGGCGCAAGTTTCCATCCTGAGATGTAGTTCCCAGACTAATGACGCCAACTTGAATCATGGAATTTTTTCCACCCATCATTCTACTCTTGTCCCAAACAGCAGCCGTGCAGATGCTTCGGAGATTCGTGTAAAAGTTCTTCACGTAGACGTTGGAGACTTTGACCCAGGAGACGACGTTCTGAATGTTCGTTTGACATGCCCAGTGGTAAATTAATTTTAGAAGAACGGTGGGAGTATGTGGCGCGCCTTGAAAAATTGAACCAGAGAACACGGAAACGAATCGATCCGGACAGCATGAGGAGATCCAAACGTATCCGCCGGAATAAGGAAAAGTACCGGTGTCGCTGTACATCCCGAGTTCCAGTTTCACCTTCTGATAATTTGTACTGTGTTGCATACAATATTGTTCAGACCTAACGAGACCTTGTTGAATTAGCCACTCTGCAAACTTTGTTGCCGAGTACATTAACACACTTTTCACTTGGAGATCTGCAAAAAAAAATGGAATCTTTCGTAATTTTCGGTCAAAATGAATGATGAATTATTCAGAGATTTGACCACTCGACTTAGATTTTTCGTACATAGATTTCAAGATTTCAAAAATTTCACAAAGATTAAAAAGTTTCCACAGATTTCAAACAATCGGGGTATCTACACAAATCCTGGAAAAAAATTCCCTGATAATTCGAGGTTTTGTCCAGGTATCTCAACTTTTTTCCTGGCATTTTTTTAAACGACACATTATATTACAAGATATTTTAAAATATATTAGCACCATCGATTAATTAAATAATACTAAAAAAATAATTAATAATTTCTTAAATTTGTCCCTAAAGTTCATGAATTTGAATAATAATTTAAATAATGTTTATTTTACCTTCTTAAACTTCAAATTCAGTGAATATTTGGGTAAAATTAAGGTTTGTACTATATTAAATTCAATTTAAACCGCTTAAAATTCCTAACATTTCAAAAAAGAAGATTAACTTTCAACCAAAAAGATGAATTTTCAAACAAGATTAATTTGCAAACAAAAAAATTAATTTTCTACCAAAAGAGATGATTTTTCAACAAAATACATGCATTCTCAATCAAAAAGTTGAATTTTGAAGTAAAAATATTAATTTTCAATCAAATAGTTGAATTTTGAACTAAAAAAGATCAGTTTTCAACCAAACATGGAATAGTTCAATTTTCAGTTTAAAAAAATTAATTTTCCACAACAAAAGAAACAAATTTTTAACCAAAGTGATGAATTTTCGACTAAAGGAATGAATCTTCAACTGAAATCGACTAATTTTAAACCAAATAGATGTATTTTTAACAAAATAGCTCAACTTTCAACAAAGTAATTTTATTTTGAACCAAAAATATAAATTTTCTACTAAGATGATGAATATTTAACTGGAATACTTGAATTTTCAACCAAATAGAGGAATTTCTAAACCAGAAGATTAATATTCAAACAAGAAGATTATTTTTCTACCAAAAAAAGATGATTTTTCAACAAAATACATGAATTTTCAACTAGAAAAGACAATTTTTCTACCAAATAGTTGAGTTTTGAACTAAAAAAGATCAGTTTTCAACCAAAATGGAATATTTAAATTTACGGATAAAAAAATTAATATTTCACTAAAAAAAATTGCAATCAAAGTTATGAATTTGCAACTAAAATAATGAATCTTCATCTGGAATAGATAAATTTTAAACCAAAAACATACATTTTTAACAAAAGAGTATAACTTTCAACCAAATAGTTTTATTTTTAACCAAAAAGATGAATTTTATACAAAAAAATACGATTTTTCAACAAAATACATTTATTTCCAACGAAATAATGGATTTTCAATTAAAAAAAAGACAAATTTTCAACCAAATAGTTTCAACTAAAAAACATAAATTTTCAACCAAAAATGGATTAGTTAAATTTTCAGTCAAAAAATTAATTTTCAACTAAACGGACGAATTTTTAACTAAAATTATGAATCTTCAACTGAATTAAAAAAAAAAGAGGGTTAGGTTTGAAAGCAGCTTTAAGCTGTACCTCGCCCTTTGGGTTCTTATATTAACTCTGACTGCCATGTACATATCCTTGTTGTTACGAACTCAATAAAGATTTATTATTATTATTATTATTAGTTTAATTTTGAACAAAAAAGATGACTTTTAACTAAAATGATGAACCTTTAACTGGAATAGTTGAATTTTCAACCAAAAAGATGAATTTTTAACCAAGAAGATTAATTTCTACCAATAAAGACGAATTTTCGACAAAAGACATGAATTTTCAATTAAAAAAGATAAATTTTTAACCCAAAATGGAACAGTTATTTTTTCAGTCAGAAAAATTAAATTTCAACAACAAAAAAACACAATTTTTAACAAAATACATGAATTTTCAACTAAACAAAATTGTCAACCAACAATTTAATAGTTAAATCTTCAGTTAAAAAGATTAATGTTCAACGCAAAGAGATGAATTTTCAACTAAAATGATGGAATATTCAATTCGAATAGTAGAATTTTGAACAAAAAAATATAAATTTTCAACTAAAATGATGGAATATTCAATTGGAATAGTTAAATTTTGAACAAAAAAGATGAATTTTCAAATACAATGATGAATCTTCAACTGGAATAGTTGAATTTTCAACGAAAAATATGACTTTTCAACTAATATGTCAAATTAATTTCTAACAAAAAGAGGAATTTTCAAATAAAAAAGATCATTTTTCAACTAATACTTGAATAAATAATTTGATGTTAATTGTTTTTTGTCTACTGGTCTAAAATTAATATTTTTGAATATTGATTTTTATTTCTAAATTGTGAAAAAAATTGCTCTCAAGCTCCGCTGGATTACTATAACAGTTGAAAAAAATTACCTTCCAACCAGAAAAAAAAATGTTTCAAGAAAATTTTGCAAGTTTCGTTAAATTTTCAGTAAAAAAAATTGTTAGCCAAAGAAAAAACGAATTTACAACAAAATAGCTCATTTGTCAACCAACGAGATGAATTTTCAATTAAAATGATAAACCTTCAACGAAGTAATTAAATTATCATTTACAAAAAAATGACTTCTGAATGAAAAATGTAGTAATTGATATTTCAACAAAAAAGGATTTTAATTTTTAATCAAAAACAGTTGAATTCAACCAAAAAAGACGATTTTTCAACAGGAGTTGAATTTTCAGTTCAGACAGATTTTTCAATCAAAAGAGAGAAAAAATTGCAAACAAACTGTTGAATTTTCTACCAAAAAGAACGAATTTTCAACCAAAAATAAAATAGTTACATTTTGAGTTAAAAAACTAATTTCAATAAAAAAAAGGAATTTTCAACAAAATAGTTTATAAAGCTACTTTTATAAATAAAGAATCATTGTTATTTAATTTTATATTACAATTAAAAAAAAAATTAAGCACGCTCTCGAAAAAATTCTCTGACATTTTCAGGGTTTTCCAGCTATATACAAATATTTATATAAAATGAAAATAATAATTGTATATAAAATTGTACATAAAATAAAAATATAAAAATATTGTCTTCGAGAGATGGGCAATTACCTAAGTCTTGTCTTTCCTTTTGTGCGAACTGCGGCGTGACATTTTTGGTGCAAAGATTAGGTCTTGCGACGACAACCAGCGATGGGAAAGTTCGCCCTCCATTTATCTTGTTGAAAGTTATTTCTCTACCATCAGGTAAATGCTTCTTGGACTCATCAATATGCTCACCAACTGAAAAATAGGAAGACGGAACAATTAAAATTATTGTATACAGGCCTCACAGTCCCTACGGAATAAAATATAGGGGCCAAAGTTTACTTCTTGTTACGCAAATAGGGTACTTTTTTCGCGCTCAAAGGGTAATAAATCCAGGATAAATTCATAAGATTTCAAAAAAATTCAAGTTAAATTCGAAAGAATTCAAATGAATTGGAAAAAAATTTTAAACTAAAAAAATGTCATTGATTTCCGTGAAATTAGAATTCATTTAGAGGAATTTAAGGTAAACGAGAAGAATTTGATCAAATTCATCAAAATTCAAGGCGAATTTTAACAAATTCAAATGAATTAAATACAATTTAAAAATATGAAACAACTGCATGGAATTCAGTAACTTTGAAATGAACTTAGAAAAATTCAAGGAAATTCAAACGAATTTAAAAAAATGTATTAAATTAAGTAGTATTGAATAAATTTAGAAGAATTCAAGTGAATTAAAACAAATTCAAGAGAATTCCAAAGAATTTGAAAGAATTCAGAGTAAATTAATAAGAATTTAGGGTGAATTCCAAAAAATAATTTCAAATCTCTTCAAATCTTTGAAACCCTACAAACAAACTTATAACCAAAAAAGTAAATAATCACTACAAACAAATTTAAAAGAATTCAAATGAATTGGAAATAATTTTACAAATTGAAAAAACTTCATTGATTTCAGTAAAATCTGAGTGAATTTAGTGGAATTTAAGGGAAATGAGAAGAATTCGATGAAACTCATAAAAAAATTAAGCTGAATTTAAAAAGCAATCAAGTGAATTGGAAACAATTCAAAAATATGCAAAAATTAATTGAATTGAGTAAGTTTGAAATGAGTTTAGAAAAATTAAAAGAGCATTCAAAAGAATTTGATAAAATGCCTACGAATTTAAAGTGAGTTTAAAAGACTTCAAGGTGAATTAAACAAAAAGTTTTTTTTTTAAATCCATTGAATTGAGTAGAATTGAGTGAATTTATAAGAATTCAAAAGAATACAGGGACTACAAAATGTTTACAAAACAATTCAAAAGAATTCAAATGAATTAAAATTTTTTTTTTAATCGAAAAAATCCATTTATTTCAGTTTTGTGTGAATTTAGAGCAATTTAAGGGAAGCGAGAAGAATTCGATGAAATATATAAAAAATCAAAATAAAAATATAAAAAATCAAAATAAATTTTTAAAAAATCAATTGAATTCAAAAGAATTTTATGAAATGCCTAAGAATTGAAGGTGAGTTTAAAAGACTTCAAGCGGAATTAAATGAAAACTGATAAAAAATCCAGTGAATTGAGTAAAATTGAGTGAATTTAGAAGAATTCAAAAGAATTTAAAAGAATTCAGCATAAATTTATAAGAATGCAGGGCTAATTCCAAATAAATTGCAAACAATATTTGAAAATCTCTTTAAATCTTTGAACCCCTACGCAATCCCTCACTTCTTGTGAATAAATTCTTTGAAATCCAATAAAATATTAAAATCCCTTAAAATTTCTAAACCCCTTGGAAATCTCTTGAAATTGTTTAAATCTCTTTTAAATCTTTTAAAATTTCCTAAAATATTTCAAATCCTTTTATACCTTTTGAAATCCCTTAAAACTTTTTAAAGCCCTTGAAAACGCTTGGGAATTTTTTTAAATAACCTAAAATATTTCAAATCCTTCAAAATCGTTTGAAATCCTTTAAAAATTTGTAAAGCACTTGAAAATGCCATGGTATTTGAAAAAACACCTTAAAATATTTCAAATCCTTTGTTAATTTTATTAATTGATCCTTTGGATCAATAAAATAAAAACTGTTAAAAATTCAAAAAAATCCATTCAATTAAGTAGAATTGAGTAAATTTAGAAAAGTTAAAGTTAATTAAAAAAGTTAAAAAGAATTCTAAAGAATTAAAAGAATTCAGGATAAATTATTGAGGATTTAGGATGAATTCAAAAAAATAAGTTAAAATCTTTGAAACTCTACGAAATAACTCACTTTTCTTGAATAAATTCTTTAAACTCCACTAAAATATTATTAAATTCCGTAAAAATTCTATGAAATCTGTTGACATTTCCTAAAATCCTGGAAAATTTATCAAAATACCGTGAGAGTTTTCGAAAAACTTTACAATCAATGAAATCCTCGGAAACCTTATAAAATCCCGTGAAATCTTTAAAAATATCTTGAAACCTTATAGGTCCTGTAAAATCGTTCCATATCTTCCGAAATTCTAGGAAATTATTTACCCTAAAATATTCCAAACTCTTTGAAATCCCTTCAAATGATTGGAATCAATTAAAAATTCTTTGGAATCTTTTAAGATATTCTAAAATTTTTCAAATACTTTGAAATCCTACGAAATACTTTACTTCTCGTGAATAAATTCTTTAAAATCCACTAACATATTATCTATGATGATATTTCCTGAAATCCTGGAAAATGTATTACAATACCTTGAGAGCATTAAAATCTCTTAAAATCATTGAAATCCTCGGAAATCTGATAAAATTCCGTGAAATGTTTTAAAATATCTTAAAACCTTATACGTCCTTTAAAATCATTTTATATCTTCCGAAAGTCTCGAAAATTCTATATCCTAAAACATTTTAAACGCTTTAAAATCCCTTCAAATTGATGAAATTAATAAAAAAAGTTCCTTGGAATCTGTTAAAATTACCTAAAATATTTGTAATTGAAAGCTCTTGAAAATGCCTTAGAAATTTTAAAAATACCCTAAGACCTTAAAAATCCCTTCAGATTATTGAAATCTAGGTATTAAAAATTATTCGGAATCTTTAAAAATACCCTGAAATAATTCAAAACGAATTTAAGATAATTCAGAAATAGGTATAGACCTGAATTGAATAGTGATTAACCCATGAGTTAATTTATTGAAAGAAAGGTGACTAATGTGATATTTTCATTGAAAAAAGTGTTTAAAAAGTGATTTGAGAATTTAAAGATTACCTGCATGTTTGCTACCAACTGCGATTCCTCCAATGCTGGTATCTTCCGTTGGCCTGGTCGGATGCTGAGCGACCTGTGTTGGCTGTTTGTTGACGGTCTTTATTCTGAGATTTTGGACACCATGAGGAGTCGTTGTCGCTTCAAAAGATGAGAAATACAAAAATTCAATTAGAATATTCATTTAACAGGGTGGCCAAAAAATACCAGAATTCAGATTAAAATTTAAACCTATATATTTTTGCTTCAACCAAAAAATATGACTCTTTGATCATAAAAGATCAATTTTCAATCCAAAAGGATAAATTTTCAACACAGCAGTTGAATTTTCTACCAAAAAAGATTGCTTTTCAACAAAATACTTGAATTTTTAAAGAAAAATTTGAATTTTCGAACAAAGAGATTAACGCTTAACAAAAAACAGTTGCGGCTTCAACCAAATAGTTGAATTTTCAAGCACAGCAGTCGAATGTTTTAGAAAACAGTTGACTTTTAAACATGAAAAGATGAGTTATCAACAAAAAGTTCACTGTCAATCAAGAGAGATGAATTTTCCACCAAATAGATGAATTGTCACCAAAAAAAGAATAATTTTTAACCACATAATTGCATTGACAACCAAACAGTTGAACTTTAAAGCAAAAGATACAAATTTTCAGCAAAATAGTTAAACTTTCAACCAAATGGTCGAATTTTTTATCAGAAAAAATTCAATTTTAACCAAAAATAGTTTCATTTACAAACAAATAATTACATTTTCAAGCCAAAAAGTCGAATTTTTTTAGAAAATAGTTGAATTATCAACAAAAAAGATGAATTCTCAACAAAAAATCGTAGTTGATATTTCCACCAAAAAGATTTTAATTTTAAATCAAAAACAGTTGAACTTAACCAAAAAGACGAATTTTCAACAAAATAGTTCAATCCTCAACCAAAGAAGATTAGTTTTCAACCAAACAGTTGCTTTTTTTATTCAAAAATATTAAATTTATACTAAAACATAAATTTTTAAACCAAAGAAGAATTTTCCAAAAAATAGTTGACTTTTCAACCCAAAAAGATTAAATTTCTACCAAAAGTGATGAATTTTCAACAAAATAATTAAATTTTCAAGAAAATAGTTGAATTTTTAACCCAATAGTGGAATTTTCAACCTACAAAAATAAATTCTCAACAAAAAATGTAATGGTCGACATTTCAACCAAAGAATATTAAAGTCCTACCAAGAGATGAATTTTAAAACCAAAAAGATAACTTTTCAACCAAGTAGATTAATTTTCTACCGAAAAAAAGACGAATTTTCAACAAATTACATGCATTTTTAAACAAACAGTTGAATTTCAGTAAAAAAAAACTGAGTTTAAACAAAATAGTCCCATTTTCAACCAGAGAGATGAATTTGAAACTAAAATGATTTTTTTTAACCAAAAACTTTATTTTTAACGAAATAGTTGATTTTTTAGCCAAGAAAGGAAAAAACTTCATCCAAATTGTTGAACTTTTGAGCCAAAAGACTAATTTTCTGTAAAACAGGTGAATTTTCAACCCGGTAATACGAATTTTCAACAAAAATGTTAATTTTCAACTAAAAAAAGATAAATTTTCAACCAAAAATGGAAAAGCTACATTCTCAGTTTAAAAAATTAATTTTTAACCAGAAAAAAGGAATTTTCAACAAAATAGTTTAATTTTCAACCAGAGATGAACCTTCAACCAAAAAAATAAATTTTTTAATAAAGAAGTTCAACTTTTACCCAAGCAGTTCAATTTACAATTAAAAAAGATCAATTTTCAACAAAATAGTTTAACTTTTAACCAAAGACATGAATTTTCACCTAAAATCATGAATCTTCTAAAATAAAAATCATTTTTAACGAAGTGGTTCAACCTTTAACAAAGTAGTTGAATTTTCAACCAACAATTTTTTTATTTTAAATAAAAAACAATTGGATTCAACCAAGAAACATAAATTTTGAACAAAATAGTTGAATCCTCTATCAAAGAAGATTAATTTTCGACCAAGCAGTTGCATTTTTACATTTAAAAAAAGATGAAATTTCTACTAAAACAGTTGAATGTTTAATTAAAAAGTCGAATTTTCAAACAAGAAAGATTACAGTTGACTTTTCCATACCAAAATATGAATTCGCAACAAAAGATGTTAATTTTCTATCGAAAAAGTTAAATTTTCAGTAAAACAGTTGAATTTTTAACCAAAAAGGATGACTTTTTGAAAAAGTTGTTGAATTTTCACAAATAATACAATTTTTAATTAAAAGTATAATCGTCAGGAGGAAGCAACTGAAAAAAAGAAATAAAAATACACGGCAAATAAATTACTGATATTCAAACCACTGATATTCAATGACCAAAATCTTAATCTTATAACATTTTTTACATCGAATTTTTTAACAAAGGAATTTCAAATTTAAATTTAAAATTTTCAGACGTATTATCCTTGACCGTTATTTAAAGTGCCTCTTATATGAATTCCTTGATTTTCGCAAGATTTTTTTCAAAATCCCTGACTTTTCCTAACCAATCAAATTCCCTAATTTTTCCCTGGTTTTCAGGTTTTCTCTGACCTATCGCCACCCTAATTTAAATACAGAACTATCTAAATAAAAATAATTATGTAACTTACTGGGTGTAACAACATGAGTCGAGGCTGCTGGTCTCGCTCGAGCTCTCTGTTGAGGTGGTAGTGGCTATAAAAATAAATTAATCATAAATATTTCGAAAAATATTAACATTTCTTAAGACTAAAGCAGGATGTCTACTCAAATCCTGGAAAAAAATTCCCTAACAATTCCAGGTTTTTTCCAGGTATACTTTTTCATATTACGGATCCATTCAAACATTTCGCAATTTTTTAAAACAATCGACTTGGAGTATGTATGAAGTTTCACGAGTTTACTGTAAATAATGGGTTTTTCAATTTCTAGGGATTCAATTACTATGTTTAATTTTAAAAACTTTTGGCAAATTATATTACAAGATATTTTTAAATATATTAGCACCGTCGATTAATGAAATAATTAAATAATACTAAAAACATAATTATTCATTTCTTGAATTTATCTCTAAAGTCCATGAATTTGAATAATAATTCAAACAATTTATTTTATTTTATCTTCTTATACTTAAAATTCGGTGCATATTCAGGTAAAATTAATATGGGTACTATATTAACTTCAATTTTAACCGCTTCAAATGCCTAGTATTGCAAGTAAAAATATTGAATTTTCTAAAAAAAAGGTTAATTTTCTACCAAAAAAGACGATTTTTCAACAAAATAAATAAACTCTCAACCAAGTGTTAAATTTTTGATTAGAGAATATCTATTTTTGACAAAAGAGTTTAACTTTCAACTGATTAGTTTTATTTTCAAATAAAATGATGAATACTTAACTGGAATACTTGAATTTACAACAAAACGGATGAATTTTCAAACAAGAAAATTAATTTTCAAACAAGAAGACTAATTTTCTACCAATGAATATGATTTTTCAACAAAATACACGAATTTTCAACTACAAAAGACAAATTTCCAACCAAATAGTTGAATTTTCAACTGAAAAAAGATTAATTTTCAACAAAAGATGTATAGTTGAATTTTCAAGTAAAAAAAATCCACTTTCAATCAGAAATGGAATAGTTAAATTTTCAGTTAAAAAAAATATATTATTTTCAACTAAACTAATGAATTTTCAATTAAAATGATGAATCTTCAACTAGAATAGTTGAAATTTAAACCAAAAAGATGAATTATTAAATAAATGTTGAAACTTTAATTGAAATAATTGAATTTTCAACCAAAAAGACGAATTTTCAAACAAGAAGATTAATTTTCTACCAACAAATAGTTGCATTTTCAACTAAAAGACAAATTTTGAACCAAAAAATATCAATTTTCAACCAAAAATGAATAGTTTAATTATCAAAAAAAAAAAAAATCAATTTTCAACAAAAAATGGAATAGTTAAATTTTCAATTGAAAAAATTAATTTTCAACCAAATTAATGAATTTTCAATTGAAATGGTGAATCTTCAACTGGAATAGTTTAATTTTAAACCAAAAAGATGGATTTTCAACTAAAATGATGAATCTTTAACTGAAATAGTTGATTTTACAACCAAAAAGATGAATTTTGAAACAAGAAGATTAATTTTCTACCAAAAAATACGATTTGGAAGAAATTAAAAAAAATAGTTGAATTTTCAACTAAAAAGGACAAATTTTCAACCAAGTAGTTGAACTTTCAACTAAAAAAGATCAGTTTTCAACTGGATAAGTTAAATTTTTAACAACAAAAAAATGAATTTTCAAATAAAAAGGATAATTTATCAACAATAAATGGAATATTTTTTAGTTAAAAAAATTAATATTCTACCAAAGAGATGAATTTTAAACTAAAATTATGGAATATTCAATTGGAATAGTTACGTTTTCAGTTTTAAAAAAATTCTCAACAGAAGAAAAAACAATTTTCAACAAAATAGTTCAGTTTCAACTGAAACCGTTAAATTCTCAACCACCACAAAATAATTTACAGCCAAACAAAAACGAATTTTCAAAAAAAAGCTAATTTCCCAGCCAAAGAGATGAATTGTTTTCAATTAAAACGATGAATCTTCAACCAAAAAAATTAATTTTTAGCAAACGAGTTTAACTTTCAAACAAGTTATATTCAACCAAAAAAGATGCCTTTTCAACATGAGTTGAATTTTCAACTAAGATTTTTCAGTCAAGAGAGAAAAATATTGCAAACAAACTGTTGATTTCTCAAGCAAAAAGATGAATTTTCAACAAAGAAGATTTATTTTCTTCAAAAAAAAAAAACAAATTTTCAACAAAATATATAAATTTTTAACCAGATACTTGAATTTTCAACTAAAAACGTTATCATTATCAGCAAAAAATAGAACAGTTAGATTTTCAGTTAAAAAAATCAATTTCAAACAAACAAAAAATGAAATTTCAACAAAATAGTTCAATACGGTAATATAAAGTTACTTTTACAAATGAAGAATCACTGTTATTCAATTTTATATTGCAATTAAAAAAAATTAAGCACGCTCTCGAAAAAATTCCGAGACTTTAAAAAAAATTCTCTGACATAAATATTCCCTGACAATTCCAGGTTTTTCAGATTTTCCAGGTAGGGTAGACACCCTGTAAAGTATGAAAGCCTACCTCTTCTATTATATCAGGTTGTTTTGCCGGCATCGCCTTCGTCCTTTGGCGGGCAGCAACTCTTGGGTTGGGAGGTTTGTACTAAAAATAAAAAACAAAATAAAGAAATTGAAACCTTAGTAAAGAAAACTTAATACGAGTAGTAATAGCTAATTATTATTTATTAAGTCACGTACCGTTTCAGTTTGCGGCTGCGAGGTAGCGGTTGCAATAGGAGTGGTTGTTCCCGGCGTAGATCCTGTAATTGAGCCATTGGTTTTATCAAAAATGTTCGGGATGTAAAATTACATACTTTAGGTCGAAAAGACCTCGATGAGGTAGAGAAGATCCTTTATTGAATAAATAATAGTCGACGTTTCGAGAGACGAAATGATCTCTCATCAGGAAACAATAATCCATATTGATCAATTAAAAGTCCATTTGTTTAACAATATTTATAAAAGTTTATTTTCAGTAAGAGATGAGTTTTTAACAAGATAGTTGAAATGTTGACCTAATAGTTGAATTTTTAACCTTCAAAGATAAATTTTCAACCAAATATTTATATTTTCAAGCCAAAAAGACGAGTATTTTAGAAGATACTTGAATTTTCAACCCGAAAAGTCGAATTTTCAAAAAATAGATGAATTCTCGACAAAAAATGTCAACTAAAGAGATGGGTTTTCAATTAAATGAATTTTCAGAAAAAAGTTCATCCAAATTGTTGAATTTTTCAACATTATCTACAAAAAAAAGACAAATTTTCAACTAAAAAAGATCGATTTTCAACCAAAAAAAATGGAAGTTACATCTTCAGTTTAAAAAATTAATTTCAAACCAAAAAAAAAGAACTTTCAACCCAGTAGTTTTATTTTCAACCAAAAATATCAATTTTCAAACAAAGATTAATTTTCAAGTAAGACTATTAATTCTCTACAAAAGAAAGACCATTTTTCAACAAAATACGTAAATTTTCAACAAAATAGTTGAATTTTCAACTAAAAAAGACAAATTTTCAAACAAATAGTTGAATTTGGAACTAAAAAAGATCAATTTTCATCTAAAAATGGTATAGTTTAATTTGCAGTTCAAAAAATTATTTTCAACCAAACTGATTAATTTTCAACTAAAATGATTAACCTTCAAATGGAATAGTTAAATTTTAAACAATAAACATGAATTAAAAAAAAAAAGTTTAAATTCAACCTAGTAGTTTTATTTTTAAGCCAAAGCTGAATTTTCAAACAAGAATATTAATTTTCAAGCAAGAAGATTAATTCTCTAACAAAAGACGATTTTCCAACAAAATACGTGAATCTTCAACTCGAATAGTTGAATTTTAAACCAAAAATATCAATTTTCAACTAAAATGATGAATATTTAACTGAAATAGTGGAATTTTTCCCCAAAAAACATGAATTTTCAACCGAGAACAATAATTTCTTCCAAAAAGACGAATTTTCAACAAAATACACGAACGTTCAACTAGAAAAAGATCAACTGTCAACTAAAAATTGAATAGTTACATTTTCAGTTAAACAAATTAATGTTCAACCAACGTAAAAAAATGATTAATTTTTAACCAAACTGATGAATTTCTAACTAAAATGATGAATTTTTAACTGGAATAGTTGAATTTTCAACAAAAAAATTAATTTTTATCTAACAAGATTAATTTCCACCAAAAAAGACGAATTTTCAACAAAATACACGAATGTTCAGCTAAAAAAGATAAAATGTCAACCAAAAACTAAATACATAGTTAAATTTTCAGTAAACAAAATATCGTTCAACCACAGAGATGAATTTCCAAATAAAATGATAGAATATTCAATTGGAAGTTACATTTTTAGTTTAAAAAAAATCTAAACCAAAAAAACTAATAATCACAAAAATAGTTACATTTTCCAAACAAAGTGATAAATTTTCAACTTACAGGTAAATGAAGAATTTTCAACTGGAATAGTTGAATTTTAAACAAAAAGATTAATTTTCAAATAAAATGATGAATCTTTAACTAGAATAATTGATTTTCAACCAAAAAGATGAATTTTCAGCCAAGAAGATTAATTTATACCAATTTAAATACTTGACACTCTTTATTAATTTTTGTTGTTGAAAATTCAACGATTTTGGATAGAAAATTCGTCCTTTTGCATTGAAAATTCATATTTTTTGGTTGAAAATGAGCTTTTTGTTGAAAATTCAACTTTTCTGGTTGAAAATTCAACTGTCTTCTAAAAAAATGCATCTTTTAGGATGAAACTTAAACTATTTGGTTAAAAATTCAACTATTCCGTTGAAAAATTAATTATTTTATTGAAAATTTAATTCAGTATTCAATTGGAATAGTTACATTTTTAGTTTAAAACGAATAATTTTCAACCAAAATAAAAACTAATTTTCAAAAAAATAGTTACATTTTCAAATAAAGTGATGAATTTGCAACTAAAATGATGAATCATCAACTGGAATAGCTGAATTTTAAACCAAAAAGATGAATGGTCAACGAAAATTATGAATCTTTAATAGAATGATTGATTTTCAAACAAAGCAAGAACAATTTTCAACAAAGCAGGTAAATACAGTAACATAACTACTTTTACAAATGAAGAATCATCGTTATTCAATTTTATATTTCAATTAAAAAAAAAATGAAGCAACTCTCGATACACTTCCCATTTAGAATCGTGATCTCAGACTCTCTTTTCAGGCTAATTATTATGTTAGTATATACAAATTTTAATTTATACTATGTTGAAAGTTTGTAATGTTCTTCATTAATAACTTTTGTAGGAAACATTAAAATTTGTGCAACAAATTAGGAGAATAATGGAGTTAGGTTTAAAAAGGAGTAAGAAAAAACGTTCTAATACACACTGAGGATTAATATGGAGGATCGAAGATTTAAATCTAACATAATCTCTATCACAATTTTTAATGTTTCATTCCAAAGTTCTTAATGAAGTACATTACAGACTTTCAATATGAATGAATTACAATTTTTAACTACCAACAGAATTAACTTGAGATTTTTTAAACAAATGGACTTTTAATTATTCAATAAAGGTTCTTCTCTACATTACTGAGGCGTTTTTGGCCTGAAGTACGTCATTTTACATCCAGAACAGTGTTGGGTAAGTTACTTTTTTGAGTAACTAGTTACAGTTACGTCACTTGTAACTGTAACTAGTTACAGTTACTAGACAAAGAAACTTCAAGTTACCTAAATGTTACTTTCTTCACTTCCTTAAATTTCTAGTTTGAAAATCAAAATAACTAAGATGATAATTCATAAAAACTTAATTTAAAAAAAAGGCATTAGTTGAAGTAAGATTTTTCCGTCACATTTTTAAACCAAACATTTATATTTTTACTCAAAAAATATTTAGAAAATTTTACCGGAAAAAAATGAATTTTCAAGTCAAAAGGACGAATTTTCAACAAAAAAAGTGACTTTTCAACCAAATTTGAACTTTTTACCAAAATATTTACATTTTTAACAAAATACATGAAGTTTTAACCAAATGGTTGAATTTTTATACACAAAATATTAATTTTCATCCTAAAAGTTAATTTTGATCAAAAAAGTGAATTTTCAATCAAACAGTTGAATTTTCTATTATTTTCAAAGCAAAGACTAATTTTCAACAGAACAGGTAAATTTCTAATAAAAAAGTTAATTTTCAACAAAACAGTTGAATTTTCTAGCATTTTAAAACCAAGAAGAAGAATTTTCTAAAAAGAGTTAAATTTCCAACAAACAAATTAATTTTCGACCAAATTTTGGACTTCTTACCAAAATACATGAATGTTCAACCAAATGGTTGAATGTTCATAACAAAAATATTAATTTCCAACAAAAAAGTTAATTTTCGACAAAATTTAGACTTTCTACCAAAATACTTAACTTTTCAACAAAATACATGAATTTTCAACCAAATGGTTGAATTTTCATAAGAAAAATATTAATTTTCATCAAAAAAATTAATTTTCAATCAAGCAGTTGAATTTTCTACAATTTTCAAACCAAAAAGAAGAATTTTCTAAAAAGAGTTAAATTTCCAACAAAAAAATTAATTTTCGACCACATTTGGACTTCCTACCAAAATACTTGAATTTTTAACAAAATACATGAATTTTCAACCAAATAGTTGAATTTTCATACTAAAAATATTAATTCCCAACAAGAAAGTAAATTTTCGACAAAATTTGGACTTTCTACCAAAATACTAAAATTTTCAAACACATGGTTGAATTTTCATACCAAAAATATTAATTTTCATCAAAAAAGTTCATTTTCAACCAAACACTTGAATTTTCTACCATTTTCAAACCAAAAAGACTAATTTCCGACAAAAAAGTTAATATTCGACCAAATAGCTGAATTTTCCAGCAAAATAGATGAATTCTCAACGAAAGATATAATAGCTGATATTATTTCAATCAAAAAAGATTTTAATTTGAAATCAATCACAGTTGAATACAACCAAAAAAGACGAATTTTCAACAAAATAGCTTAATCCTCAACCAAAAGAGATTAATTTTCTACCCATAACTGACCCATAAACCTTTCTTCATAGGGGTTAATATACAAAAAAACACAAAGTAACTTCAAAGGAACTAAAATTAAAGTTCCAAGTTACTGCACAAATCGTAACTAATTTGTTACAAGGTACTTTTAAAAAAAGTAACGTAGTTACCCTAAAAGTTACAAATAACGTAACTTTTTAGTAACTTAGTTCCTTATAACAAGTTACTACCTAACTCTGATCCAGAACATTCTTTATAATTTATAGTATTCTTCTCTTAGACGCACAATATCGATTTGGATTAATCTTTAGACATCATTTCTTTCTAATAAGTTATAGAAAATAATCAGAATGAGTCTACCTTGTGTAGAGACAGTTCCTAAAATGACTCCCATACGCGGATCCATCACAAGTTGTATATTTCCCTGCCCTGAATTGGGATTTTTTAACACGTTGAGCTTTATTGGATGCGCCTTGTTTTGTATCGATTGATTCTGAAAATTTCAGTTTATAATGTAAATGTTGTTCTTTAATATCAACGAGTAAAGAGTTTTTTAATCACCAGGCCTCGGACTCACTTGAGAAATTCAAAATACATCAATTTTGAAAAATAGTTTCAAAATCGTGTCATGTAATTTTTTAATATTAAATCCCTAGAAGTCCCTTGAAATTTCATTTCATTTATTCCCTAAAGTTCTCTAGAAATTCTTTGGAATCCCTTAAACCCTTTAAAAAATATCACTGCTATCCTGACCACCTTTTAAAAATCATTCGAAATTTTCTGCAATCCTACAATATTCTTTGAAAACCCTTTAAAATGTTGGCATCTCATTAAATTCGTTGGAATTTTTGAAAATATACCCTAAACTCCTCAAAATCCGTCAAAATCCCTTGAAATTTATAAAATATCTAATAATCCCACAAAAATCTAGTTAAATCCCGTAAAACTTCTTAAAATCTGTAATATATTTAAAAATTGTTTCGAAAATCATATATTTGAAATTCTCTGAAATCTCGTAAAGTCCCATAAAATCTGATAGAGCCCATTGAAATCCGTTGAAAATTTTAAACTCCGACTATCAAGGCTTTTAATATGAAATTTTGAAATATTTAATAGCGGAACTGTCCTGACATTTTGAATGTTTAAATTTGAGACTACAATAACGTGAAATTAAAAATTCGACACCTCCAAAAATTAATCTAAGAATTAATTTAAGAAAAAACTTCAAAATAGCATAATTTTGAATATTGCGATAAATATTATGAACCTTTAAAGTTTAATTATTCTAAACACTTTGAAAATTATATGCTTTCTGATTGAAAACTTTCAAAACTTGGAAAACCCGCGAATTGTGAAATACGGGAAATCTCCCGGTTGTAATATTTCTCTCCCGGATTTATCCCGGTTCGCCCGGGTGGGTGGCCAGCCTGTAGCATTAGTGTTATTTTTTTCGAAATAGTAGCAAAATAATTGCCGCGTTAAAGAGAAGTGTGAAAAAGTGTGTAGTGGTGTGAGTCCGAGGCTTGTATTTATCTTATCGTAGATTCCTAATCATTATTCATACTCACAACGCTGAGGACTTGAGGTGGAGCACTACTTGGAACTACTGGTTGAGCAGGCGAACTGCTGGGCCTATTGATTAAAAAAAGGTGTAAAGTGCCACAAGTTTCATTTAACACGAATTTTCCAAGTTTCAGGCCTCACAGTACATATGGGATAAAATATAGGGACTAAAAAGTACTTTTTGTCACGCTTATAGGGTATCCTTTTTGAGCTCAAAGAGTAACAAATGCAGGATGAATCCATAAGATTTCAAAATAATAAAAGTTAAATTCAAAAGAATTCAAATGAATTGGAAAACAAAATTTTTATGAAAAAAATTCAATTTATTTCTGTAAAATTGGAATGGATTAAAAAGAATTCGATATTTAGAAGAATTCAAGTGAATTGAGAATTCAGGGCCAATTCCAAAAAATAATTTCAAATTTCTTAAAATCTTTGAAATCCTACTAGTTTCCAACCAAAAAAGTGACTAATACAAAAAAATTCAAAATAATTCAAATGAATTGGAAACAATTAAAAAAATCGAAAAAATTCCATTGATCTCAGTAAAATTTGAGTGAATTTATAGGAATTTAAGGGAAATGAGAAGAATTCGATGAAATTCATACTAAATCAAGCTGAATTTAAAAAGCAATTAAGTGAATTGGAAACAATTTGAAAAATATGCAAAAACTTCAGAAAAGACTTCAGGATCAATTGAACAAAAACTTTTGAAAATTAAAAAAACTCCACTGAATTAAGTAGAATTGAGTACACTTGTTAGAAGAATTCAAGTGAATTAAGAATTCAGGGCCAATTCCAAAAAATAATTTCAAATTTCTTCAAATCTTTGAAATCCTACTAATTTCTGACAAAAAAAGTATCTAATGACTACAAAAAAATTCAAAAGAATTTAAATGGATTGGAAGTAATTTTAAAAATCGAAAAAATTCCACTGATCTCAGTGAAATTGGAGTGAATTTAGAGGAATTTAAGGAAAATGATAAGAATTCAATGAAATTCATACTAAATCAAGCTGAATTTAAAAAGAAATTAAGTGAATTGGAAAAAATCTGAAAAATATGCAAAAACTTCAGAAAAGACTTCAGGATCAAATGAATAAAAACTTTTGAAAATTAAAAAAAACTCCACTGAATTAAGTAGAATTGAGTACAGTTGTTAGAAGAATTCAAGTGAATTAAGAATTCCGGGCCAATTCCAAAAAATAATTTCAAATTTCTTCAAATCTTTGAAAACCTATTAATTTCTGACCAAAAAAGTGACTAATGACTACAAAAAACTCAAATGAATTGGAAATAATTTTAAAAATCGAAAAAATGCCACTGATCTCAGTAAAATTGAAGTATTTAGAGGAATTTAAAGGAAATGAGAAGAATTCAATGAAATTCATACAAAATCAAAGCTGAATTTAAGAAGCAATTAAGTGAATTGGAAACAATTTTAAAAATATGACAAAATTCATTGAATTTAGTAAGTTATCAAATGAGTTTAGAAAAATTGGAAGAGAATCCAAAGAATTTGATGAAATGCTTAAGAATTTAAGGTGAGTTTTACAGACTTCAAAATGAATTAAACAAAAACTTTTCAAAAATCCATTGAATTGAGTAGAATTGAATGAAGTATCTAAAAAAGATAATTTTTCAACCAAAAATTGAATAGTTTAAATTTTTAGTCAAAAAATGAATGTTCAACCAAAGAGATGAATTTTTAACTAAAATTATGGAATATTCAACTGGAATAATAGTTACATTTTCCGTTCAAATAAATAATAGTTTTCAACCAAAAATGAAATAAATGTTCAACCAAAGAAATCAATTTTTAATTAAAATGATGAGTCTTCAACCAAAAAAATTAATTTCAATTAATTAATTTTAATTTCCAACCTAAAAGATGATTTTTCAACTAAGATGGTAAATATTTAACTGGAATACTTGAATTTTTAACCGAAAAGAAGAATTTTTAAACAAGAAGACTAACTTGCAAAGAAAAAGATAATTTTATACCAAAAAAATTGATTTTTTAACCAAATTCGTGGGTTTTCAACGAAATAGTTGCATTTTGAATTAAAAAAGACAAATTTTCATCCAAATTGTTGAATTTTGAACTAGAAAAGAACAATTTTCAACCAAAAATGTACAGTTGAATTTTCAGTTAATTAATTTTCAACCAAATTGATGAATTTTCAACTAAACTTATGAATCTTCAACTGGAATAGTTGAATTTTATACCAAAAAGATGAATTTTCAACCATAAAGATTAATTTTCTACAAAAAAGGAGAAATTTTGACATAATACATAAATTTTCAAACAAATAGTTTAATTTTTAAATAAAAAATATCAATTTTTAACCAAATAATTGAATTTTCATCCATTTTTAGTTTAAAAAATTGATTTTCAACAAAGTAGTTACATTTTCAACCACCGATGAATTTTCAATTAAAATGATGAATCTTGAAACAAAAAAGTTTAACTTTTAACAAAGTAGTTGAATTTTTAAATAAAGAAAGATGAATTCGCAACGAACAATGTAACAAAATTATCTATTATAATTCAGTAATATTTCTTCTTTGAAATACTACTTCTACTCTAAAAACTACTTGGAGTACTTTCTTTATCTAAAATCTAGAAGTGGGAACTTTCAAATTCTGAGAAATTCTGACTTCGAACAGGGATTCTTTTAAATTCCTTTCTTCTAAATCCGAATTATAATTCTTAAAAAAAATTCCTTGTTCCAAGTGAAATTATATTTCTTTACGGAAACTCCCTGTCCTAAAGTAACAAAGATAACTATTTTCTAAAATTCCCTGTTCCAAGTCACGATGAATTAAGAGTAAATGAATAAAACGTGATAAATCTATTTTTTGAAAAAATTAAGAAAATTATTGTTTTTGTATGTTTGAAATATCAAGTCGATTATCAAACTTAAGTAAGCAAAAAAAATCTCAGAGCAAAAAATTGCAAAAGGTTTTTCTTATAATAGAAAATAATAAAAATTCAATAATAAGTTATGATTTAATTAGAGTAAACTGAGATAATCTGAAAAATCAGCGACTGTAGATAAAGTAGAAATCACTTTTCTAAATTCACCAATATTATTAAAATAAAAACTTGAATTTTTCTGCGATCAGAAGTAAGTTTCCGGGTTTTTAATTGAATTCCCGGACATTTCCCGGTTTCCCAGTCAAGTCGCCACCCAGATTTAATGAAAAAAGTGACATTATTAAAGGTTACATTATGGGCTGCACATAGGGTACCATAGGGTCCAAATCTTGAAAATAGGGTACTTTAGGGACCTTGACTGAATATAGGGTTCAATAGGGGATATAGGGACCGGTCTGTGAAGCCTGAATTTCGCTATTAATATTGTTAATACTCACAACGTGTACTCGTAGCCGCAAACAACGTCGGTTTGCTGTATTAGCTTCCCACCTCGTTCTTTTACCAAATCCTCCAAGGTCTTAGAGACCTGAAAAATAAAAAAGGTAGAAAAACATTTGCATTTTTCAATTGTGTTGTTTCACTGAAGTTCGCAACGTTTATCAATAAAAATATATAAGTTTGTAATAATTACTCAAATCAATTTTTTGTTGTACAATTATTCAATAAATTATGCAATATATAATCTTAAACGGTGATAATTCATTATAAAGTAATATTTACTATTTTAATGAAATAAGCTATATTTGACATTCGGGAATAAATCAAAATTTTTCACTAAACGCTCGATACTCTGGTTTTCATTATTTAATTACTTTTATTTGATATCAGGCAACATCAAAACAAGATTAATCCTAATATCATTATCGGAAGACTGCGTTTTATCCACCCCCGCACTCTGAAATGTGCACCAAAATATTCGGAAAAAATTATAAATGTCCTCTAAACGTCCGGTTCTTAAAATTTCTTTTATGAATTACACGTAATCGATGTCCAACAACACAAGAAAAAGTTTCATGTTAATATTCTTCTTGGAAGACTGCCTTTATCCACCCACGCAATTTTTCGTTCATTTCAGGGGGCGTATCTGGATAAAACGCAGTCTTCCGATAAGGATATTGAGATGAAACTTTTTCTTGTGTTGTTAGACATCGAGTACAAGTAATTAGTGAAAGAAAATTTCAGAATCGAATGTTTACAGCAAAGTTATGATTTTTTCCGAATTTGTCTGTGTGCATTTCAGAGTGCGTGGGTGGATAAAACACAGTCTTCCGATCAAGATATTAGGATGAAACTTTTTCTTGTGTTGCAGGACATTCAATACGAGTAATTAGTATAAGAAAATTCTAGAATCAGACGTTAAAAGAAAAATTAGATTTTTTCCGTATACATTTTAGGCTGCGTGGGTCGACAAAACGCAGTCTTCCGATAAGGACATTGAGATGCAAAATGTTCTGGTGTTTTTGGACATCAACTATAAGTAATTAGTGAAAGAAAATTTAAGAACCGAACGTTTAGAGGAAAGTTAGAATTTTCCCAATTTTTTGGGTATAAAGATTAGAGTGCGTGGGCGGACAAAACGCAGTTTTCTGATAAGGATATTGAGATAAAACTTGTTCTGGCATCATCGGACATAAAGTACAAGTAATTCAAATCAAATTCAAGAACCGAATGTTTAAAGGAAAGTTAGTATTTTTTTCCGAATTTTCGTATACATTTCAGGGTGCGTGGGTGGATAAAACACAGTCTTCCGACACAACAGAAAATTGATTTGAGTAATTTTTAGAAATTGTATATTTTCGTTTAAAAACGTTGCGAACTTCAGTGACATATTGTGTTTCAGTTATAAAAATGATGTTTTAGAAATGTACCTTCTCAAAGTTTTCTTTATATTTTGACCTGAAAGTCAACTGAGCATCGCTCAGTGGCTCCTCCACACATTCCAAATTTAGCGTCATGTCTGCTGGCCGAACGCTGGTCACCGATCTGGTAATTAATCGTGACTTAGACATGTTCTGAGACCCTGCAAAAAAAAAGACGTTATTCTCGTGTAGACTCTAAACTTGAATCAGTCAAAGGTGACTGATTCGAAGCCAATTTTGACGGACTGAAATATTTAATGTGGATTCGACGACTGATAAATTAATCAAAAGTGACTTTTCAAATAAGTCAATTTGACTCACCGATGAAATCAGTCATTTCTAATTATCCAATCTGTTGAATTTTCATCTTAAAAAGTTCAATTTTCAATAAAAAAATATGCATTTTCAAACCAGAAGATTAATTTTTATTAGAAAAGACAAATTTTCAACGACAACAAAATGAGTTTACAACAGAGTTAAATTTTCAACCAAACAGATGGATTTTCAACTAAAATAAGCGATTAATTACCCAAAAAAGTGAACTTTCCGCCAAGATTGAATTTTCACGTAAAAAGGATTAATAGTCAACTAAAAAATCGAATTTTAAACCAAACAGATTCATTTTTAACCAAAAAGAGGAATTATTAAGCAAAAACAGTGAATTTTTTATCAAGCAGTTCAACTTTTAACCAAGTACATAGATCAATTTAAAAAATTAACTTTCCGCGAAGATGATTAATTATAGTATACCAAAAAGTTGAATTTTCAACTAACATTTTTTTTTTAACAAAAATAAAAGAATTTTCAACAACAATAATAATTTTCACTTTACCAAGCAGTTCAACTGTCAGCCAAGTAGTTGAATTTTCAACAACAACAAAATAATTTTCCGCCAAAAAGATTAATTTTCTAGCAAAGAGACGAATTTTCAACAAAATACATTAATTTTCAACCACAGTTGAATATGTACCCAAAAAAGGATCAAGTTTCAACCAAAAATAGAATAGTTAAATTTTCATTAAATAGAATTAATTTTAAGCCACAAAAACAACAAGATTTCGATATAATAGTTACATTGTCAACCAAATATTTAATTTTTCCATCAAACAGATTAAATTTCAACACAAACGATGAATCATTAATCAATAGAATGAATTTTTAACCAAGCAGTTAAAAACAAACCAAGTAGTTGAATTATCAACAACAAAATAATTTTCCGCCAAAAAGATTAATTTTCTAGCAAAAAGACGAATTTTCAACCAAAAATAGAATAGTTAAATTTTCACTAAATAAAATTAATTTTAAACCACAAAAACAAAGAATTTAAAAAAAATAGTTAAATTTTCAACCAAACAGATGAATTTTAAACTAAAATGAGGAATCATTAACCAAAAAAATGAATTTTTAACTAAGCAGTTAAACTTTCAACCAAGTAATACAATTTTCACTAAAAAAAAGATGAATTTTTAACAAAAAAGTTTTTAGTTGATATTTCAACCAAAAGATTTAAATTTTAAATAAAAAACAGTTGAATTCAACAAAAAGAAAAATTTTCAGGCAAAATGATTGATTTTCTACTAATAAAGACGAATTTTCAAAAATATATATGAAAATCAAACAAATAGTTCAATTTTCAAATAAAAAAGATAAATTATTATTAAAAAATGTAATAGTTCAATTTTTAGTTAAAAAAAATTCAAAATTCAAAATGAATTTTTAACAAAGTAGTTCAACTTTCAACTAAGCAGTTGAATTTTCAATTTTAAAAATAATAATTTTCCGCCGAAAAAATTAATTTTATAGCAAAAAGACGAATTTTCAACCAAAAATAGAATAGTTACATTTTCACTAAATAAAATTGATTTTAAACAACAAAAACAACGAATTTTCAAGAAATAGTTAAATATTCAACCAAAGAGATGAATTTTAAACTAAAACGAAGAACCATTGACCAAAAAAATTAATTTTTAACTAAGCAGTTAAACTTTCAACCAAGCAATACAATTTTCACTAAAAAATATAAATTCTCAACAAAAAAGGTCTTAGTAGAAGAATTTTCAGTAAAAATGATTTATTTTCTACCAATAAAGACAAATTTTCAACAAAATATATGAGATTCAAACAAATAATTGAATTTTCAAATAAAAAAGATAGATTTTTAACGAAAAATGTAGTAGTTAAATTTTTAGGTAAAAAAATTCATTTTCACTCAATTATGAATTTTCACAAGAATAGTTAAATTTTCAACCGTAGAAATAAGTTTTTAACTAAAATGACAAATTTTTAACCATACAAATTATTTTTTAACAAAGTAGTTCAATTTTCAACCAAGCAGTTGAATTTTCAATAAAAAAAAGATGAATTCTCAAGAACAAAAAATTGATCTAAACCGTAACTTTTAATGTGTTCATCAGTCATTTATGGTTAATTTTAATAATTTATTGAAATGTAGGAATTTAATTAAGGATTTTCATTTACAAATATTTTTACTATTTTATTATAGGAAACTCAGCAATATTGACTGATTCACCCGTTAAAACGACTGGTTTGCCAGTAGAAATGACTGATTGACCTGTTAAAACGAACGTTTTGTCAGTAGAAATTACTGATTTAATTTAGAGTGTAATCAACAATATTATTGCATATTCATAAAAAAATACACTTTCTGTATCAAATATCCATTTTTGTTTTGTGCAATTGCAGTATCTCGAAAATTATTCATTAAAAAAAATATATTTAGATTAATTAATATATTTTCAACATTTTTACTTTTAAAATAAAAAAATTAGGGCATGATCCAGAGACAAACAATCAAATCCTAAATTTACAGCAGAAATGTATTGAATAAAAAAAATATTTCTCATATTGTTCGACATTTACTTGACTTTTTCTGTCTAATGGTTTTCACAAACGGATAATGAAACATTCCCGATTATAGGTACATTATAGTAATAAGCAATTGGAAATAAACAAATTATTTATTAGTAATTCATATTAAATTTTGACTTTTCATAATAAAATAAAAAATAAATAAACTGTTCCTGTCTGAAGGAAAAAGCAACTTTTAGTGACAATTTTGACAATTTGGAAGTTAAAATCAATACAATTTTCCTCTAAAATTTGTAAATAGTTCCTTATTTAACAAAAACATAAAATATTCTTTTTTAAGCAATGAATATTAATTTCTCAACTGTACAAAAGTTAATTTTGGTTTTTAAACGCGTACAGGCTGTGCCATTTCAGGGCCAGTCCGAAAGCAGGCAACCCGTCATACTAGCTTATTAAAATCTTAAAATTAGGCCTTATTTCCGGTTATATATTTGAAAAATGTAATGTTCCCGTAGTGAAAAACCTCTACAATAGGATCATTATCTCGAAAACCTTTCAAATAATTCTAAAAAAATGCATCGAAATTTTGCCAAAAAGGCGAAAATTAAACTTAACCTCAAAATTAAGGTTGTTCACGTATACGCCAATGCATACGTGTACTTTTGGATGGTACATACAACACGCGCACAAAAACGAAGCCATTTGTTATTTTCCATTTAGATTTTCGTGCCGGTCTTTATGAAATAGAGTAATAAAAACGTCTAATCCAGAATGGTACATTTTAAATTTCCCTTATTAAAATCGCACTGTGAAAATAGGAATTACTGCTGAAGACTATAGTAAATAAATTAAAATTTTCCCTCCAACGCTCGATCCTTTAGACCGTCTTACCTGCTCCGGAGACTCAAGCAAACGGTGGTTTATCACTATTATTTGGGCAATTTTAATGCAACACTGAATTAAATGAAAAAAAAACGGCACTCGTATTTTAATGTCGACAAACGGCAGAGCACGTAACGTATATCCGCTACCGCTACTCCTGCATTATTGTGCATTTAGAACAAGATGGCGACACCGGCTCCACCATTCTGAAATGTTGGGTAGAAATCTAACCTCAAAATATTAAACCATACCAGGAAAAAAATAATCTCATATGTAAAGTCGAAAACAGAATTTTATAGAAAAAATTTGTACAAAAAGAATTTATTGCACTGAATTAAAAGTATAAATATCCAAAAATATGGTTTAAAACTTATCAGTATATTTTTCTTTTGTTTTATCAAAAATGGCTGAAAGGGGGCAAACCTGTCCTGATTTTTTTTTTAATATAAACTAAACATTAATGAAAAAAGCAAAAATTAATTTTTTGATTAATTTTATTCATCTGAAAAGGCATATAAATTTAATGTTTATTTTTCCATTTAATCAATATTTTGATTGACACCATTAAATCTGGTGGGGGATGGGACTGGAGAGGGAAAGAAAAAAGTGATGCCAACAACTTTTGCGTTTTCGGTTGCTGCAAAAGTTTTTCATTTAGGTGTTTTTCCATTGGTATCCCTGCCCTACGACCTCCTTTTGACCTTACGTCATAACTCGAACCGCCCCTCTTTTTTCGCTAAAAAATATTTTTGAGAGAACAGTAATCATACCATAAGTGATAATATATTTTTATTTCCGGTTTATAATTATTAGTGGATTATCATTTTACGAGTTTTATGCGCGAACAAATAAATATTTTTTTAAATATTTAATGATATTCGCCCATGTATGGTTACGCCACTGGGAAAAACCGGAAGCTGGGCCTGACGCCAAGCGAAGTTGCGGGATTTTTAAAAATATGTATACTTCCAGCAACATCTATGTTTAAGTTCAAAAAGTAGAAAAGTGATCTACAATCACATGTAGACTGTAGGTAACATTAAAAAAAATTCGGTACTGTCAAATTTTAAACAAAATGTAGATTTTTGAAGATTTTGAAATAAAATTTTGAAACTTTTTAACGATTTTTAAGGTTTTAAGGTAATGATTTTTTTCTCTTAAGATTCCAGGGTAAATTTAAATTAATTTTTGTAAAAAAAAATTAATTTAAAGAAAACATTTTAAAACATTTCAAATGATTTCCTGAAATCTTTGAACACATTCGAATGAGTTTAAGAGATATTTAGAAGTTTTGAGGGGATACAAAATAAATGAATTTTTTTTTAAATTGAGATTTTTGAAGATTTCGATCAAAAAATGTAGAAGCTTTTTAAGAATTTTGAAAGGTTTGAAGAGAAAAAAAATTCCTAAGATTCCAGGGTAAATTAAATTAATTAATTTTTTAAACTAATTTAAAGAAAACAATTTAAAAGATTTAAAAACATTTCAAATTATTTCCTAAAATTTCAGAAAAGAATGTAGAAAATTTCAAAGACAACATTTTCAATTTTGGAAATTTACGAAATTTTAGAAAAAATTCTAATGAGTTTAAGAGATACTTAGAAGTTTTGAAAGGATATAAAAATAATTTTATTTAAAACAAAATGTAGATTTTTCAAGATTTCGAACAAAAAATTTAGAAGCTTTTTAGGAATTTTCAAAGGTTTCAAGAGAAAACAAAATTTCCTAAGATTCCAGGGTAAATTTAAATTAATTTTTGCAAAAATATTAATTTAAAGAAAACATTTCAAATGATTTCCTAAAAATTTGTAAAAGAATGTAGAAGTTTTCCAAACAAAATTTTAAAATTTTGCAAGATTTCTGAATTTTTGAACAAATTCGAATGAGTTTAAAAGATATTTAGAGGTTTTGAAAGGAAAAATAAAAAATAATTTTTTTAAATTTAGATTTTGAAAATTTCGAACAACAAATTTAGAAGCTTTTTTGTAATTTTGAAAGTTTTGAAGAGAAAACTAATTCATAAGATTCCAAGGTAAATTATATTTATTTATTTTTTTAAATTAAATTAAAGAAAACATTTCAAAAGATTTAAAAACATTTCAAATTATTTCCTAAATTTTCGGAAAAGAATGTCGAACATTTCAAAGACAAAATTTTCAATTTTGCGAGATTACGAAATTTTAGAAAAAATTCGAATGAGTTTAAGAGATACTTAGAAGTTTTGAAAGGATATAAAAATAACTTTATTTAAAATAATATGTAGATTTTTGAAGATTTCGAACAACAAATTTAGAAGCTTTTTAGACATTTGAAAAGATTTCAAGAGAAAACAAAATTTCATAAGATTCCAGGGTAAATTTAAAATACAAAAAATTTAATTTAGAGAAAATATTTTTAAAGATTTAAAAACATTTCAAATGATTTCCTAAAATTTCGGAAGTTTTCCAAAAAAGATTTTTCAATTTTGCAAGATTTTTGAATTTTTTAACAAATTCGAATGAGTTTAAGAGATATTTAGAAGTTTTGAAAGCATAAAAAGAAAAAAAAAAATTTTTAATTTAAATTTTTGAAGATTTCGAACAAAAAATTTAGAAGGTTTGTAAGAATTTTACAAGGTTTGAAGAGAAACAAATTCCTAAGATTCAAGGGTAAATTTAATTAATTTATTTTTTCTAATTAAATTAAAGAAAACATTTTAAAAGATTTTAAAACATTTCAAATTATTTCCTAAAATTTCGGAAAAGAATGTAGAAAATTTCAAAGACAACATTTTCAATTTTGGAAATTTACGAAATTTTAGAAAAAATTCGAATGAGTTTAAGAGATACTTAGAAGTTTTGAAAGGATATAAAAATAATTTTATTTAAAACAAAATGTAGATTTTTGAAGATTTCGAAAAAAAAATTTAGAAGCTTTTTAGGAATTTAAATGTGTTTCAAGAGAAAACAAAATTTCCTAAGATTCCAGGGTAAATTTAAATTATTTAAAAAAAATTAATTTAGAGAAAATATTTTAAAAGATTTAAAAACATTTCAAATTATTTCCTAAAATTTCGAAAAAGAATGTAGAAGCTTTATCGGAATTTTGAAAGGTTTCAAGGAGATAAAAAGATTTTCTTACGATTTTTCGGTATATTTGTAATGATTTTTTATTTTATAACATTTATTGTAAGCTAATATTTAAAAATATTTCAAGACATTCCAAAAGATTTTCAACTTTTTATCAAAAAGGAATCTGGAAGATTTGAAGGAAATTTATTTTAGTAACAATAATTTGTTTTGAATTGTATCAAAATAATAAAAAAATTTCTTAAAATCCCTGCGAATATTTAAAGTGGTTCTTTATTTTTAAAAATTAATTTAAAGAGAATGTTTAAACCATTTTAGAACCTCACAAAAGATTTACGATATTGTAAAAAATGAATCCGAAAGATTTTAAAACAATTTTAGGAATAATTCGAGACTCGAGTCAGTTTAAAAGATATGTAGGAATTTTTGGTAGATTTCCATAAATTAGTAATATATATTTTTTTTTCCAAGCGTGAAGTAATCCTTAATATCTTTTAAACTGGCTCAAAATTATTCCTAAAATTTTGTCAAATCCTGTAAAATAGAAAAAAAATTTCTTAGAAATTTTCTAGATACTTTTGCGTCATATTTGATGAAATCTTCAAAAATCTTTTTGAATTTTCTCGAGGAAGCTAGGAAAATTATATTTATATAATCTGAAAGCAAATAAAGAAAAAAAAGAAAAAAATTAATAGTTATTCGAAATTTTTATTTTGTATTAAAAATTATTTTTTCCTTTAAATTATAATTTGCCTAAAATATTTTTTATTCTGGACTGAAAAATCTTTTTTGGTTGCAAATTCAACAATTTTGTTGAAAATTCGTCTTTTTGATTTAAAAATTCATCTCTTTCGGTAGAAATTTGCATATTTGTTTATTAAGATTATAAAACATGCTAAGGATTCAACTATTTTGTTGAAAATTCGTCTTTTTGGATGAATTCAACTCTTTTCGATATAAACTTGAAAATATTTTTTATTTTAATTATCAACTATTATATTTATCGTTGAGAATTCATCTTTTTGGTTGAAAATTCAACTATCTGGTTAAAAGTTGAAACTACTTTGTTAAAAATGCACTTTTTTGCTTGAAGACTCATAATTTTAGTTCAAAATAATCTCTTCGGTTGAAAATGTAACCATTTTGTTTTAAATTGGTATTTTTTGAAAAGTTTTCAAAAAGTTGTAAACAAAACGTAGATTTTTGAAAATTTTGAAATAAACTTCCGAAGCATTTTAAGGATTTTGAATAGTTTTAAGAAAATATTTTTTTTTAGGATTCCAGAAAAAAGTTTAATTTATTTTTTATTTTGAAAAATGAATTTTAAGAAATATATAAAAAGATATTAACAAATTTCAAATTATTTCATACAATTTCGGAAAAGAATGTAAAAGATTTTACAGCACAGTTGTTCACTTTTGCAAGATTACAAAATTTTAGCAAATATTGAATAAATTTAAGAGATATCTAGAAGTTTTGAAAATATACAAAAATAATATTAAACTTAAAAGATTTCAGCAAAGTTAAAACAAAATGTAGATTTTTGAAGATTTTTAACAAACAAATTTGAAGTTTTTTAAAGAATTTTGGAAGGTATCAAGAGAATAAAAAAATGTCTTGAGATTTCTGGGAAAATTTAAAATAATTATTTGATTTACCAAGATTTATTTCAAGAGAATATTTAAAAAGATTTTAAAACATTCGAAAAAATTTCAAAAAAGAATCAAGAAGATTTTAAGGCAACTTTTTTAATTTTTCGGAATTTTTTCAGAGCTTTAGGAAAAATTTGATAAATTTAAAAGTTTTTAAAAAACTTTTAAAATAATTAAAAACTGGAAAATATTTCAAAAAACGTAAAACAAAATGTATAATTTTTAAGGAATTGAAATAAAATTTTCAAGTTTTTTTTAAGATTTTGAAAGGTTTCAAGATAATACAAACACAAAAATCTGGGACATTTCAAGAGAATTTTTTGGATTTTGTAGAATTAAAATATGTATATGTATATATAAACTTTGTATTATTTTAAAAGATATTTTAAAGTTTAATAAGTTTTGAAAAGATTCGAAAATAATTTAAATCTTGAGAAGATTAAAAAAAATGTGGAATGTTCATTCCAAAAAGACAAATTTTCCAGAAAAAAGTTGAATTTTCAAACCGAAAATATGAATTTTCAACAAAAAATTAATATTTGACAAAATAGTTCAATTTCAAACCCAAAAAGACAATTTTTCATCAAAACAATTGAATTTCCCACCCAAAAGATTGACATTCTTGTTTTCAACACACTTCTTAAACTTTGAACAAAATAATAAAATTGTATGTTCATTTCCTAAGTTTATAAATTATACAAATATCTTTTTCGAGGTCAACACTTTTTTTTAAATAATTGAGTACAATGTGCACAATATGATAATTATTTTTAAAACTTTTCAGAACTTCCCATTTCTTTTTTTACAATTCGATGTTATACTTTCTTTCTAATATTAGTAAAATTCCACACATGTGAAGTTTTTGAATTTGAAATTGTGAATTTTTTTAGAATTTTTGACCAAAAAGATGAATTTTCAACCATAAAGATTATTTTTCCATAAAAAAAGACGAATTTTCAACGAAAAAAGATAAATTTTGAACCAACAATGGTCTAGTTATAATATATCAGTAAAAAAAATTAATTTTTGACCAAAAATACGAATTTTCAAAACAAAATAGATAAATTTTTAACCAAAGAAATTAATTTTCAACTATAATGTAGAATCTTCAATAAAGAAATTAACTTTGAACCAAATAGACGAATTTTCAACCAATAAGATTAATTTTCCAGTAAAAAATGTGAATTTTCAACGAAATAGTTAAATTTTTAACCAAAGAAATGAATGTTTAACTAAAATAAGGAAACTTTAACGAAAAAAATGAATTTTTAACCAAGAAGATTAATTTTATAC
>CAKNYM010048647.1:66422-109974 GCA_932195095.1 Andricus curvator
AGGAGAAATTTTCAACTCAAAATGGAATACTTATAATATTCACGGTTGAGAAAATGAACTTTTAACCATAAAAAATGAATTTTCAATCATAAAAAACGAATTTTTAACCAATTAATTAAATTTTCAACCAAAGAAATGAACTGTCAACTAAAAATATGAATTTCCAACAAAATAGTTAAATTTTTAACCAAAGAAATGAATTTTTAACTAAAATGAGGAATCTTTAACAACAACAAAATGAATTTTCAACCAAGAAGATTAATTTTCTACCAAAAAAGACGAATTTTCAACAAAATAAATTAATTTTCAACGAAATAGTTGATTTTTCAATTAAAAAGGACAAATGGAATAGTTATATTCACAGTTGAGAAACTCAATTTTTAACCATAAAAAAATAATTTTCAACCAAATAGTTGAATTAAACAAAGCAATGAATTGTCAACCAAAAAGATGAATTTTCAACATAATACATGAATTTTCAACTAAATAAGAAAAATTATAAATCTGTAATTTTCAAGCAAATAATATGAATTTAGGTTGATGGAGAAGAGAAGATGGAGGTATTGAAAAAGATAGACATACATTTTCTCTATCTCTTTCTATCATAAAGGTTCAATAAAAAAGTTAAAAAGTAACTAAACAATTTATAAACAAATTAAAAATAATAAAGCTAAAAACTCCTAAATTTTGACGAAAGTATTAAAGAAGCGAATTTAATGAAGAAAAAATTTTTTTTTAAATAAACTATGCAAAAATAAATAAATAAATTACCAAGCTCTCCTTTTGTCCCTGTTATAGCTTCTTCGTAAACGTCTCGGTTCTCATCTCCATTAAGGCTATGGTGATCACGTTTACTACGAAATTTTATTGCATTTTTAGCTTTCTTAGATTTTCGGCCGATGTTCTGCCTTTAGATGTAAACAAACATCAATAGATGAATAAAGTAAATTTCATGAAAGAGTATCATCGCATAACTTTGACAAAATGTTGAAAACTATATATTACCTGCGCCGAGTCATCGTAAAACAATTATTTATAACAGGTCATAGACCTCACATAAATTCCAATATTATTTTCCAGAACGCCATATTAAATTCAAACAAATCCTCCAGTATCAACAAATATTGTTAGATGGCGTTTACGGTGTTTAAATTATTAGATGAATTTTTCATCATGAAGATTAATAATCTATCACAAAAGACGAATTTTCCATCAAATAGTTGAATTCTCAACTAAAGAAGATAAATTTTCAACAACAAAAAAAAGAATTTTCTAAAAAATAGTTAAATTTTTAAACAAAGGAATTAATTTTCAAGTATAATGATGAATCTTCAATAAAAAAATTAACTTTGAACCAAATAGACGAAATTTCGGCCAATAAGATTAATTTTCCAGCGAAAAATGTGAATTTTCATCGAAATAGTTACAGTTTTAACCAAAGAAATTAATTTTCAAATATAATGTAGAATCTTCAATAAAAAAAATTAACTTTAAACCAAATAGACGAATTTTCGATCAATACGATTCATTTTCCAGCAAAAATGTGAATTTTCAACGAAATAGTTAAATTCTGAACTAAAGAAACGAATTTTCGAGCATAATAATGAATCTTTAATAGAAAAAATAAATTTTGAACTAAATAGTTGAATTTTCGACCAAAAAGAGAAATTTTCGACCAAAATAGACCACTTTTTAAAAAAAAACATGAATTGTCAACGAAAAAAGATAAACTTTTAACCAAATATGGAATGGTTGTGTTCAGTTGAAAAAATTTATTTTTGACAAAAAAAAAGAATGTTCAACAAAATAGTTCAATTTTTAACCAAAGAAATTAATTTTCAACAATACACATAAATTTTCAACGAAATAAGATAAATTGTCAAAAAAATAGTTAAATTCGAAACTAAAAAAAAAGAATTTTCGAGCATAATAATGAATCTTTAATAAAAAAATGAATTTGGAACCGAATTTTCGACCGAAAAGATCAATTTTCTACCAAAATAGACGAATTTCAACAAAATACACGAATGTTCTATGAAAAAAGATCAATTTTCAACCAAAAATGGAACGGTTGTACGTTCAGCAAAAAAAATTAATTTCTGACAACAAAAAAAGGAATTTTTAACAAAATAGTTAAATTCTCAACCAAAAAAAGAAAAGGGTTTTGAATTAAAATGATGAATCATACACCAAAACAATGAATTAGTAGTAGTTACATTTTCAACTAAGTAGTTAAATTTTTAAAAAATAATAATTTTCCGCCAAAAAGATTAATTTTCTAGCAAAAAGACGAATTTTCAACAAAATACATGAATTTTCAATCAAGTAGTTGAATTTGTAACCAAAGAAATGAATTTTCAAGTATAATGACGAATATTCAATAAAAAAATTTAATTTTGAACTAAATAGTTGAATTTTCGACCAAAATAGACGAATTTTCAACGAAATAAGATCAATTTTCAACTAAAAAGTTACACTTTTGACCAAAGAAATGAGTGTTTAAGTATAATATTGAATCTTTAATAAAAAAATGAATTTTGAACTAAATAGTGGAATTTTCGACCAAAAAGATACATTTTTTACCATAATAGGCCAATTTTCAACGAAAAAAGATAAATTTTCAACTAAAAATGGAATAATTATATGTCGTTATGTTGACAACGGAAAAAAAAAGATTTTTTAACAAAACAGTCAAATTTTTAATTTAAAAAAACGAATTTTCAACAAAATAAATGAATTTTCAAATTAAAAAGATAAATTTTCAACCACGACTGGAATGGTTGAATTTTTAGTTAAAAAATGAATTTTCAACCAATTGGAAACATGTTTTCAACAAAATAGTTATATATTCAACAAAAAGAGCGTTTTTGAATTATAATGATGAATCATCAGTCACAAAAATAATCATATTTTTTCGCCAAAAAGATTAATTTTCTATAAAAAAGACGAATTTTCAACAAAATACATGAATTTTCAATGAAATAGTTGAATTTTAACCAAATAGTTGAATTTTCAACTCAATTAAAAAGATCCATTTTCAACCAACAATAGAATACTTAAATTTTCACCTGAAACAATCAATTTTGAACCACGAAAACTATGAATTTTCAACAAAATGGCTACAATTTCAAAAAAAGATGAATTTTCAACTGAAATCATGAATCTTCAACAACAAAAATTATTGTTTATCAAAGCAGTTAAACTTTCAACCAAGTAGTAAAATTCTTTCATTCCACGCATGTCAAGTTTTTGAATTTGAAATTTTCAACAAAATAGGGTGTCCAGCGATTCTTAGGAACAAAATTCAAGGTCTTTTCCAGGTTTTCCAGGTAAAGAAGTCAAGCTTTTCCAGGTCTCCTTGTTTTACATATTTTTACATATTTTTCCATCAAAATAAAATAACCAATTTTTATAGATGTAAAAAATTAGCCCTTTCATTTTTTATTGGCCAACAATTAAAAAAAAAGCAGAACCATAAATAAAAAATTCTAATTTTTTTGCGACCATAAGTCGTCTTTGAAATCCTTGAAATCTTTGAAATCTTTCTGAAATCTTGAAATTTCTGTGAAATCTTATGGAATCTTTTTAAATTTTTGTAACATATTTGAAATCCTTGAAATCTTTGTGAAATTTTTATGAAATATTTGTGAAAGCTTTCCTTAATCTCTGTTTTTCGAAATCTTTTGTGTTCATCTGAAATCATTGAAATATTTTAAATCGTTTCAAATCTTTGAAATGTTTTGAAATCTTTGAAATCTGGTGTACTGTACCCTTTTTGAAATCTTGTATTCTTTTGAAATCTTTATGACATTTTTATGAAATATTTGTGAAATCTTTTGTATTCATTTGGAATTTTTTAAAATCTTTGAAATCTTTTGAAAGTTTTAAAATCTTAGGAAATGTTCGAAATCTTTGTGAAATCTTTGAAATCTGGTGTACACGCCTTTTTCAAATGTTTTGAAATATTTGTGAAATTTTTCTTAAATCTTTGTCTGTGACATCTTTTTATTCGTAGAAATCATTGAATTATTTGAAATCTTAGTGAAATCTTTTCAAATCTTCTAAAATGGTTTGAAACCTTTTGAAATTGTTTCAAATCTTTGAAATGTTTTAAAATATTTGCAATCTGGTGTACACGCCTTTTTCAAATCTTTGAAATCCATGAAATCTTGGTAGGATCTTCAAAATCCTTTTAAATATTTTTAAATCTTTCAAATATTTTGAAACCATTGGAAAATCCGTTATATGGCCATGGCTCATTCTAATTCTGAAACTGAATTGACATCAAAATTTTCAACTAATAATGTTCATAATTTGTAAGTTGCATATCACAACAAAAATGTATACTTTAATGTACTAACTTATTATGTAATAAGTAAAATGTAAATTATATCTTGATAAATGAAAAACTTTGCAGTAGCAATATTTCTTCTAAACGAGATGTTTCTTTCATAATAGACTGAAAGATTTAAATTACTTTTCGCAATTTCAATAAAATAACTGTTTTAAAAGAAAAAAAATTTAATTCGAGGTTCTCGTGAAAAATTCAAGGAGATTTCCAGGTTTTCAAGGTTTAAAAAAGAATCAAGAAGAATTCCAGGTTTTCAAGGTTTTCAAGGTCGCTGGACCCACTTCAGAGATCAAAACTAGAGTAAATATTGTCACAAATTTCAAAAAATAGTGTCATACAATTTTTAAAGTATTGAAAATGAACTTCAATGTTTATTTAAAATGTTATTCTGAAGTCTATAAATTATCGAAATTCCTATTTATTTGTCGTAGACTTCACAGTCTTTCCCCTTCTCTCATTTTTCCACTTAAACTATTTTTGTTTCAAAGTTCCTTCTTCTCAGTTGAACAGTCTACTATTAAATTTTTGGTTATGAATTCATCTTTTTTATTTAAAAATTTTATTATTTGGTTGAAAATTGCATTATTTTGTTAAAAACTCCACAATTTTGTTGAAAAGCCATCCTCCTTGGTAGAAAGTTCAGCTGTTTTGTTAAAAATTCGTTACGTTAAAAAATACGTTATGTTAAAAAATCAATTTTTTTGAATTGAAAATTCAACTATTTTGTTGAACATTCATCTTTTTGGTTTGCAAATGTATCTCTTTCTGTAGAAATTTCATCTTTTTGGGTTAAAAATGCAACTGTATTTTAAAAAATTAATCTGTTTCGGTTTTAAATTAACTTTTTTGTTGGATATTCAACTGTTTGGTAGAAAATTAATATTTTTAACTCGAAAATTAAACAATTTTTTAGAAAATTTAAGTATTTGGTTAAAAATTAATATATTTTGTTCGAAACTCATCTTTTCTTGGAGAAAATCAATTTTTTGGTAAAAATGTAACTGTCGTGTTAAAAATAACCTATTTTAGTTGAGGTTTTAAGTATTTTGTTGAAAATTCGTCTTTGTTGGTTAAATCCAACTGTTTTTTATTTTAAATTAAAATCTTTCTTGTTGAAATATCAACTATTAAATTTTTCGTTGAAAATTTGACTGTTTTATAGAAAATTCGTCTTTTTGGTTTCGAAATTCCACAATTTGGTATAAAATTAAACTATTTTGTAGAAAACTCGTTTTTTAATTGAAAATTAATTCTCCTTAATAAAAGTTAAACTACAACATTTTTGGTTAAAAATTTATATTTTTTACTTCAAAAATTTAACTATTTACATAAAAATGGTTGGAAACGAAAAAAATATAAACTTAAAATTAATCAAATAAAATTTGGACTAATGCCACATCTAGTGTTCAAAATATTTAGTTGAAAATGTATGTAATTCGTTGAAAATTCGTCTTTTCTAGTAGAAAATTCAACTATTTTTTAGAAAATATATGTATTATTTGGACGACAACTCCTGTTTTTTTGGTAGAAAATCAATTTTTTTAAATTAAAAATGCAACTTTATGGTTAAAAGTTAATCTTTTCTAGTCGAGTAACCAAATATTTTGTTGAAAAATCGTATTTTTTAATTATATTCAACTTTTCTTCATTCAAAATTAGTTTGTAGAGAATTTGTCTCTTTGGTTTAAAAAATCAACAGTCTTGTAGAAAATACGTTTTCTTTTTTTTTTTGAAATTTTTTTTTCACTGAAAATGCAATCTCTTTATTTATTCTGTAATAAGTAAAACATAAATTATATTTTGATAAATGAAAAACTTTTCAGTAGCAATATTTCTTCTAAACGAGATGTTTCTTTCATAATAGACTAAAAGATTTAAATTAATTTTCGCAATTTGAATAAAATAACTGTTTTAAAAGCAAAAAAATTAAAATGCAAGGTTCTCATGAAAAATTCAAGGAGATTTCCAGGTTTTCAAGGTTTAAAAAAGAATCAAGAACAATTCCAGGTTTTCAAGGTTTCCAAGGTCGCTGGACACCCTGAATTATTTAAAATTACTAATTTCAAAAAACAGAGATCACCCCTTCAGGCCTCGGACCCACTTCAGAGATCAAAAATAGAGTAAATGTTGTCACAAATTAAAAAAAAATAGTGTCATAGAATTGTTAAAGTATTGAAAATGAACTTCAATGTTTATTTAAAATGTTATTCTTTAGTCTATAAATGATCTCATTTTTCCACTTAAACTATTTTTGGTTCAAAGTTCCTTCTTCTCGGTTGCACAGTCTACTATTAAATTTTTCGTTAAGAATTCATCTTTTTTATTTAAAAATTTTATTATTTGGTTCGAAATTGCATTATTTTGTTGAAAATTCAACAATTTTGTTAAAAAGCCATCCTTCTTGGTAGAAATTTCAGCTGTTTTGTTAAAAATACGTATTTTTGGCTTGATAATTCAACAATTTGATTGGAATTTTCTTTCTTTCTTGGCTGACAATTTTTTTGAATTGAAAATTCAACTATTTTGTTGAACATTCATGTTTTTGGTTTGCAAATGTATCTCTTTCTGTAGAAATTTCATCTTTTTGGGTTAAAAATGCAACTTTCTTTTTAAAAATTTATCTGTTTCGGTTTTAAATTAACTTTTTTGTTGGATATTCAACTGTTTGGTAGAAAATTCATATTTTTGACTCGAAACTTAAACAATTTCGTAGAAAATTTAACTATTTGGTTAAAAATTGATGTATTTTGTTGAAAACTCATCTTTTCTGGTTGAAAATCAATTTTTTGGTAAAAATGTAACTTTTGTGTTAAAAATAATCTATTTTAGGTGAGGTTTTAAGTATTTTTTCGAAAATTCGTCTTTGTTGGTTAAATCTAACTGTTTTTTATTTTTAATTAAAATCTTTCCTTTTGAAATATCAACTGTTACATTTTTCGTTGAAAATTTGACTGTCTTATAGAAATAAAATAATAAAAATTAAACTACAACATTTTTGGTTCAAAATTTATACTTTTTTACTTTAAAAATTTAACTATTTATATAAAAATGGTTGGAAACGAAAAAAATATAAATTTAAAATTAATCAAATAAAATTTGGACTAATAACACATCCAGTGTTCAAAATATTTAGTTGAAGATGTATGTAATTTGTTGAAAATTCGTATTTTCGAGTAGAAAATTCAACTATTTGGTAGAAAATAAATGTATTTGGTTGACAACTCCTGCTCTTTTGGTAGAAAATCAATTTTTTTAAATTAAAAATGCAATTTTATGGTTAAAAATTAATCTGTTTTAGTCGGGTAATCAAATATTTTGTTGAAAAAACGTATTTTTTAATTATAATCAACTTTTCTTCATTTGAAATTAGTTTGTAGAGAATTTTTCTCTTTGGTTTAAAAATTCAACAGTCTTGTAGAAAATACGTTTTCTTTTTTATTGAAACTTTTTTTTCACTGAAAATACAATCTCTTTATTTATTCTGTAATAAGTAAGATATAAATTATATCTTGATAAATAAAAAACATCTTTCTGGTTTGCAAATGTATCTCTTTCTGTAGAAATTTCATCTTTTTGGGTTAAAAATGCAACTGTCTTTTTAAAAATTGATCTGTTTCGGTTTTAAATTAACTTTTTTGTTGGATATTCAACGGTTTGGTAGAAAATGTATATTTTTGACTCGAAAATTGAAATTTTTTTTAGAAAATTTAACTATTTGGATAAGAATTTATGTATTTTGTTGAAAACTCATCTTTTCTGGTAGAAAATCAATTTTTTTGGTAAAAATGTAACTTTTGTGTTAAAAATAATCTATTTTAGGTGAGGTTTTAAGTATTTTGTTGAAAATTTGTCTCTGTTGGTTACAGCCAACTGTTTTTTATTTTAAATTAAAGTATTTTTTCTTGAATTATCAACTATTACATTTTTCGTTGAAAATTTGACTGTTTTATAGAAAATTCGTCTTTTTGGTTTCGAAATTCCACAATTTGGTATAAAATTAAACTATTTTGTAGAAAACTCGTTTTTTAATTGAAAATTAATTCTCCTTAACAAAAGTTAAACTACAACATTTTTGGTTAAAAATTTATATTTTTTACTTCAAAAATTTAACTATTTACATAAAAATGGTTGGAAACGAAAAAAATATAAACTTAAAATTAATCAAATAAAATTTGGACTAATGCCACATCTAGTGTTCAAAATATTTAGTTGAAAGTGTATGTAATTTGTGGAAAATTCGTCTTTTCTAGTAGAAAATTCAACTATTTGTTAGAAAATATATGTATTATTTGGTCGACAACTCCGGTTTTTTTTGGTAGAAAATCAATTTTTTTAAATTAAAAATGCAACTTTATGGTTAAAAATTAATCTGTTTTAGTCGAGTAATCAAATATTTTGTTGAAAAATCGTATTTTTTAATTATATTCAACTTTTCTTCATTTAAAATTAGTTTGTAGAGAATTTGTCTCTTTGGTTTAAAAAATCAACAGTCTTGTAGAAAATACGTTTTCTTTTTTTTTTTTGAAATTTTTTTTCACTGAAAATGCAATCTCTTTATTTATTCTGTAATAAGTAAAATATAAATTATATCTTGATAAATATAAAACTTTTCAGTAGCAATATTTCTTCTAAACGAAACGTTTCTTTCATAATCGACTAAAAGATTTAAATTACTTTTCGCAATTTCAATAAAATAACTGTTTTAAAAGTAAAAAAAATTTCAAGGTCACTGGACACCCTGCAAAATTTACGGCCGCGCAATAAAAATCACGAATTTTCGTTTTCGGGCAAGAAAAATCAGGACATAGCCCAAAAAATCAGGACAGCGATAAAAAATTAGGAAATGTCCTAAATAATCAGGACTGACCACCCTACTGATAATACTCCTTTTTCTCAGAATCTAAGCTCGATTTTAGTGTTTAAAAACTCGAATAAAATATAAATTGCAAAAAAAAAAAATTTTTTGAAAGAAAAGCGCACGTGCATTACAGACACAATAACAGAATAACATAACCTACCTAACTTCAAATAAAAAGCACATTTCTTGTCATCACAGTAATTTCACAACGTTTTCCAGGACTTTCAATGCCCTCTTTCTACCAGTCGCAAAATCATTATTAATACCTAAAATATGTAGAGTGTACATATTATTATTTATATTTATTCATATTCTTTGGCATTTGAGGAATTTTTCTACCCCGTGTCACTGAGTATATGTGTATATCTGGTGTAAGAGTGTATGTTTTAAGGCTCACTCACGCCCCCTAATGAATTATCTTCGAACTAGTCGAAACAGCCGAATTTCCTTTTCCTCTTGCATCATTTGCACGTGGACGTGGAGTCAGTGTCCGTGGAGTAGCGCGAGTTCAGAGAGCGAGTGAACACGCAGTTTTGTAAAATAGTGGGTGAAGTTGTAGTTTTTATATTTGGATAAGTGTTTGTAACGAAATTCCGTGACAATTTTCAAAAATGCTGTCCGCTGCGAGACTTCTTTCCCGAGGATGTACCGGTGTCACTTCCGACATCGCCAGGAGACGACATTTCAGCACCATCCTAAAAAATGTAAGACGGATCATACGCTTGGATTAAACTTCTGACTCGGAAATTTCATTTTCACGGTGTCTCAAAAATCGTTTTTTTATTATTTCGCAATTTGAGACCATTCGCGTTACTTCCTGAACTTTAACTTTCGTTATAATAATGTATATTTAGATTTATAATTTCGTAGATTACCGGCACGTGCCTCCGAAATTTACAACTTTTGCTTATTTGGGGGGGGGGGGGGGGGGGTATTTTTGTCAAAAAAGGATAATTTCGGTGAATCTTCATTTTTAATGTTCCGATTTTTTCGAGACAGTTTTCATTTTGCTCTGAAATAATTGAAATAATCAATTTTGTTGGTGTCTTTAGGGCATTGCTCCGATGGTCGCTTCACCTCAAAGAAATGCCGAACTTAATCAGTACAGATACAAGTAAGTAATAATTTAATCCTCACGGAATACTTCGTTTTTAGGTTGTAAATCTAGACCTTCTATTGAATTCTTAAAAGGAAGAAACAAGTTTTGTTACTTTTTGATATTTTGTGAATATAAATATTCTTGTAACTTGTATATAAAATAGTACATAAAATTTTAAAAACAAATTACATCATACAACAGTTACAAAATTTGTTAAAAGTAACGACTCATACTAAATTATTCTCCAGAAAATCCATTCTGCATGTTACGTAACCTGAGAGTTCACACCCTAGAGGTCCAAAAATGCATTTGAAATTTTTTTTCGTATTTTCATGGATATCGCCCCCAAATTTGTTCGAATCCACACGAAAATAAATGCGTTTTTTAAAAATAAGATGATATTTAGAGGTTCCGCAAGCCCCGCGAAGTTTGACACGTATTTCCCATAAGAAAAAAAAGACGTTTTTGTAAATTGTATTCAGAATCGTCAATAGTAGGTGAATTGAGTTGAAACTCAACATTTCTCTTCACAATTAGCCATAGAATACAAATAATGATTTATTTTTTTTAATATCACCCCTCAAAGTCTGTTTTATAGGGTCCCAAAAAACCCCATGAGTGAAAAATTGGGTTTTGTGAGTTTTTGACGCTAATTATGATTTTTTTGCGGTTTTTTGGATGCAAATTTTTGTAATACATAAAATAATACTTTCTACTGATAATTAAATGTTTAAATGAATTTTTTAAAACAATTTATTATTGTTTTTAGCAATTTTCTCTTAGAATAAAGTTAGAAAGTCGCTGTTTTTTCCGAATTTTCCAACTTCTTTTCAATTTTCCAACTTCTTTTCAATTTTCCATTTAGAGCGAAGCAGTAAATTAAATTTAACAGAAATAATTGTTTGAACTACTTATTATTATTTATAATCATTTTGACTGACACCCTACTTTTAATATTTTTTAACATTTAAAAAACATAAAAAATACATTTTGAGGTATTTCCGGATGAACTAAATCAGTAGAATTAAATTCGACTATTTGGTCGAAAATTCATGTATTTTCTTTAAAAAATTGTATTTTTGATAGAAAATTAATCTTCTTGGTTTAAACATTAACTATTTGTTAGAAAATATATGTATTTTGGTAATAATTAGTCTTATTTGTAAATGATATATATTGTTTAAAAATAAAATTGCAACTGTTTGGTTGAAATTAATTCTGTTTTAGTTAAGGATTTAAGTATTTTGTTGAAAATGCTCTTTTTTTGGTTAAATCCAAGTGGTTTTAATTTAAAATTATTTTTTTTATCATATAAATATCAACTATTACATTTTTTGTTGAAAATTAATCTTTTTATGTTGAAAATTCAACTCTTTGGTTGTAAGTTCATTTTTCTTAAAAGTTCATTTTTGTTGTTAAAGATTTATAATTTTAATCGAAAATTCATCTCGTTGATTGAAAATTGAACTTCTTTGATCAAAATTAGTTTTTTGTTGTTAAAAATTAATTTTTTTAACTGAAAATTTAAATATTCGAATTTTGTTTAAAAATTGATCTTTTTTAGTTCAAAATTCAACTATGTATTTGCTTGAAAATTCATGTATTTTCTTAAAAAATCGTATTTTTGATAGAAAATTAATCTTCTTGGTTTAAAATTTATTTTGGTAACAATTCGTCTTTTTTGTAGAAAATCAATTTTTGTGTGTGATAAAATTTCAACTGTTTGGTTGAAATGAGTTCTGTTTTAGTTGAGGATTCAAGTATTTTGTTGAAAATGCGCTTTTTTTGGTTAAGCCCAACTGGTTTTATTTTAAAATTATTTTTTTTATCATTTAAATATCAACTATTACATTTTTTGTTGAAAATTAATCTTTTTATGTTGAAAGTTCAACTCTTTGGTTTTAAGTTGATTTTTCTTTCAAACATTAATTTTTGTTGTTGTTAAAGATTTATAATTTTAATCGAAAATTCATCTCTTTGATTGAAAATTGAACTTCTTTGATAAAAATTAGTTTTTTGTTGTTAAAAATTAATTTTTTTAACTGAAAATTTAAATATTCGAATTTTGTTTAAAAATTGATCTCTTTTAGTTCAAAATTCAACTATTTGGTTGAAAATTCATGTATTTTCTTAAAAAATCGTATTTTTAATAGAAAATTAATCTTCTTGGTTTGAATTTCACTATTTGGTAGAAAGTATATGTATTTTGGTAGAAATTCGTCTTTTTTGTAGAAAATCAATTTTTGTGTGTGATCAAATTTCAACTGTTTGGTTGAAATAAATTCTGTTTTAGTTGAGGATTCAAGTATTTTTTTGAAAATGCGCTTTTTTGGTTAAATCCAACTGGTTTTAATTTAAAAAAAAAATAATTTTTTAAATTTAAATATCAACTATTACATTTTTTGTTGAAATTTCAACTCTTTGGTTGTAAGTTGATTTTTCTTAAAAGTTCATTTTTGTTGTTAAAGATTCATAATTTGAATCGAAAATTCATCTCTTTGATTGAAAATTGAACTTCTTTGATCGAAATTAGTTTTTTGTTGTCGTTAAAAATTAATTTTTTAAACTGAAAATTTAACTGCTTGGTTGAAAAATGAACTTTTGTGTAGAAAATTCGTCTTTTTGTCTTGAAATCAACAATTTGGTAGAAAGTTTAACTGTTTTGTAGAAAATTCGTTTCTGTTTATTGAAAATTACTTTTTTCAAAATGAAAGTATAACTATTCCAGTTTTATTTGTTAATTGATCTTTTCTAGTTTCAAAATTCAACTATTTGGTTGAAAATTCGTCTTTTTGGTAAAAAATTAATCTCCTTGATTAAAAATTCAACTAATTAGTTAAAAGTGTATGTGTTTTGTTGAGAACTAGTCTTTTTTAGTAGAAAATTAATCTTCTTGGTTGAAAATTCACCTTTTTGGCTTAAAAGTTAATTATTTTGGATGAAATTTATGGCCTTTATTGACTAAAAAATCTTTCTTGGTTGAAAATGCAACTCTTGTTGAAAATTTGCCTTTTCAACTTGAAAATCCATCTCTTTAGGTAGAAATTGCATCTTTTTTTGGTTCATTTCAACGGATTTTCATTTAAAATGAAAATCTTTTCTTGTTTGAAAATTCAAATACTTGGTCCAGAGTTGAACTTTTGTGTTAATTCACAAGAATCAGTAATGACTAAATTCACTTTTTGTCCACTTTTCACTTATTGAGGTAATAATTAGTGCAAGTTAACAAACATAATTGTTTAAACAATTTATTATTGTTTATAACTCTCTTAGATAATTCCTTGAAAGTTGAGGTTTTTCTTGAAATTTTTTACTTCGCTTTGGCTTTTTAGTTGTGAACAAATAATTAATAAATATTAGAGAGAATCATTTTTAAACAATCTCTTTCCTTTTTGTGAATACGTTTTAATGAAATGAAACAGATATTTGAAATATTCTTCAAATTTTCCATATGGATCATATTAAATGTAAATTTTCTTTTAAGTAGTTACTAGAGCCTTTTTTTAAATAATATTAAAGTGAAAGTGTATTATTTGTTCCTAAATAAAAAATCAAAAGCTGAAAAAATCAGAAAGACCCGCAAATTTCTAGCATCGTTCTAAGAGAAGTTATTTATAAATAATAATAAATTGTTTGAACAATTACGTTTATTCAAATTCATAAAGTATTACTTCGCGCTAAGTGAAAAGTTTACAAAAAGTTTAAAAGTTCAGAAAAACTGCAACTATCTAGCATTACTATAGGAGGAGATAGTTGAAAACAACAATAATTTGTTTAAACAATTATATTTATTAAAATTCATTCGTTATTACATTGCGCTAAGTGAAAAGTGTACAAAAAGTTTAAAATTTCAGAAAAAACTGCAACTATCTAGCATTACTATAGAACAAGGTTGATATGAACAATAATAATTTGTTTAAACAATTGTGTTTGTTAAATTGCATTAATTAATACCTCACTCTAAGTGAAAAGTGGAGAAAAAGTTGAGTATTCCAGGAAAAACCCCAACGTTCTAGCATTATTCAAAGAGAATATTATTTAAAATAATAAATTGTTCAAACAATTATGTTTGTTAACTTCAATGAATTATTATCGCTCTCTAAACGAAAAGTGGAGAAAAAGTGAAAATTTTAGAAAAAAATGCAACTTTGTAGCATTATTCTAGGAGTATTATTATAAATAATAATAAGTGGTATCGATAATTATTTCTGTTAAATTTAATTGATTATTGTCTCGCTCTAACTGAAAAGTTAAAAATTTGAAAAACACCGCGACTTTCTAACTCTATTTTAAGAGAAAATTGCTGAAAACAATAATGAAATGCTTAAAAAATTCATATAAACATTTAATTATCAGTAGAAAGTAGTATTTTATGTATTAAAAACAATTTCGTAATCATAATTAGCGCCAAAACCTCGCGAAACCCAATTTTTCACTTATGGGGTTTTTTGGGACCCTATAAAACAAACTTATGGGGGCGATATTAAAAAAATATTTATTTGTATTCTATAGATAATTGTTCACAGAAATGTTGAGTTTCAACTCAATTCACCTAATATTGACGATTCTGAATACAATTTACAAAAACGTATTTTTTTCTTATGGGAAAATCGTGTCAAACTTTATGGGGCTTGCGGAACCTCTAAATATAATTTTTTTCAAAAAATTGCATTTATTTTTTGTGAATTTGAATAAATTTGGAGGCAATATGCACAAAAAGTCAAAGAAAAAAAATTTGGGACCATAATAGTTCACAGTTTTTAAAATCACGTGTCTCTGAAGATAAAATTTGAAATAATTTATTAAATCTCTTTTATTTATTTATTATTGAAAAATAGATCTGAAGGAGTGAAGGGAGCGGTTATCGGTATAGATCTGGGAACTACATTTTCGTGTGTCGCTTGTATGGAAAGCAAGCATCCAAAAGTTATCGAAAATGCCGAAGGATCAAGAACAACCCCGTCTTATGTTGCTTTTACCAAAGGTTTGTAATTAAAAAGAAAAAACGACAAAAAAAAATTTGATTTATCTTTTTTTAAATATTTTTTTATAACGAGTTTTTTTTATATTTGCAGATGGAGAACGATTGGTTGGTATGCCAGCAAAACGTCAGGCGGTAACAAATTCGGCAAACACTTTCTACGCCACGAAGCGTCTCATAGGTCGTAAATTTGAAGATGCAGAAGTACAGAAGGAAATGTAAGTTATTATTATAATTTTTTTTCACCATTTACTTTACCTAAATATAATTGTTTCATGAGTCGTATTTCTTTAATTCTCTTAACATGTCCAAATCATCTCAAAAAACTTCCTTCACTAATTTTCAGGGAATTTTTATAATACCTGGAAAAACCTGGAAATGTCAGAGATTTTTTTTTTTTAAATCAGGGAATTTTTTCGAGAGCGTGTTTAATTTTTTTTAAATTGCAATATAAAATTGAATAACAATTATTCTTCATTTGTAAAAGTTTTTGTTGAAAATTGACCATTTTTAGTTGAAAATTCAAGTATCTGGATGAAAATTCATGAATTTGGTTAAAAATCCGTTCTTTTTGCTAGAAAATTAGTCTTCTTGGTTAAAAATTCATCTTTTTGCTTAAAAATTCAACAGTTTGTTTGCAGCTTTTTTATCTGTTGACTGAAAATTCTTTCTTAGTTGGAAATTCAACTCATGTGGAAAAGTGGTCTCTTTTGGTTGAATTAAACTGTTTTTTATTAAAAATTAAAATCATTTTTTGGTTGACATATCAACTACTACATTTTTCGTTCAGAATTCATCTTTTCTAGAGAGAAAATTACTTGGTTGAACGTTAAACCCTTTTGTTAAAAATTAATTGTTTTGGTTGAGAATTCACCATTTTAATTGGAAATTCATTTTTTGGTTGAAAAATGAGCTATTTTTTTGAATATTCGTTTTTTCTTTGGCTGAAAATGAAATTTTGTTACTGAAAATTTAACTATTCCAATTGAAACTTCTACTATTTGGTTGAAAATTTTGTTTGTATTTTTGCTGGAAAATTAATTTTTGTAACTATTCAATTTTTGGTTGAAGAATTATCTTTTCTAGTTGTAAAATTCGTATCTTGTGGTAGAAATTAAACTTTTTGGTTAAACATTCATCTTTTTGGTTGAAAATTCAATAATTCTAGTTAAAGTTTGATTATTTTAGTTGTAAATTCATCTTTTTGGTTTAAAATTCAACTATTCCAGTTGACTATTTATTATTTTAGTTGAAAATTCATCACTATGTTTTTCAAAATTTAACTCTTTTTTTAAATAGTTCGCTTTTTTTGTTGGAAGTTATTTTTTTTACTGAAAATGTAAGTATTTAAACTGAATGTTCCATTAATTTAGTTGAAAATTCAATTATTTTAGTTAAAGATTCATCATTTTAGTCGAAAATTCATCTTTTTTGTATGAAATTCAACTATTCCGGGTAAAAATTCATATCTTTGGTTGAAAATTAATTTTTTTAACTGAATTTTTAACTATTCCATTTTTGGTTTGAAAAATTATCTTTTTTAATTGAAAATTCGTCGTTTTTTGGTAGAAATTAATCTTCTTGGTTGAAAATTCAATTATTCTAATGAAAGATTCATAATTTTAGTAGAAAAGTCATCTTTGTTTAAAATTTAACTATTCCAGATGAAAATTCATGATCTTAGTTGAAAATTCATCTCATTGGTTGAAAATTAATTTTTTTAACTGAATTTTTAACTATTCCATTTTTGGTTTGAAAAATTATCTTTTTTAATTGAAAATTCGTCGTTTTTTGGTAGAAATTCATCTTCTTGGTTGAAAATTCAATTATTCTAATGAAAGATTCATAATTTTAGTAGAAAATCTATCTTTGTTTAAAATTCAACTATTCCAGGTGAAAATTCATGATTATTGTTGAAAATTCATCTCTTTGTTTGAAAATTAATTTTTGACTATTCCATTTTTGGTTTGAAAAATGATCTTTTTTAATGGAAAATTCGTCGTTTTTTGGTAGAAACTAATCTTCTTGGTTGAAAATTCAATTATTCTAATGAAAGATTCATAATTTTAGTAGAAAATTCATCTTTGTTTAAAATGCAAAACTAGTCCAGTTGAAACTTCATGGTTATTGTTGAAATTAATTTTGTAAACTGAAAATTTTACTATTGCTTTTTTTGTTGAAAAAATTATCTTTTTTAATTGAAAATTCGTCGTTTTCTGGTAGAAATTAATCTTCTTGGTTGAAAATTCAATTATTCTAATAAAAGATTCATCATTTTAGTAGAAAATTTATCTTTTTGATTTAAAATTCATCACTTCGTTTGAAAATTTAACTAATTTTTGTTGTTGTTGTGAAAGTTAGTATTTTTTAAACTAAAAGCATAATTATTCCAATTGAATATTCCATCATTTTAGTTGAAAATTCATCTCTTTAGTTGAACATTAATTTTGTTGACTAGAAATTTAATTATTCAATTTTTGGTTGAAAAATTATCTTTTTTAATGGAAAATTCGTCTTTTTGTAGAAATTAAATTTCTTGGTTAAAAATTCAATTATTTTAGTAAAAGATTCATCATTTTAGTTGAAAATTCATCTGTTTTGTTTAAAATTAAACTATTCCAGTTAAATATTCATCATTTTAGTTGAAAGCTCATCACTTTGATTGAAAACTTGTTTACTTTTTGGTGGAAAATTAATTTTTTCAACTGAAAATTTAAGTATTCCATTTTCGGTTGAAGACTGATCTTTTTTAATTCAAAATCCAACTATTTGGTTGAAAATTGACCTTTTTACTTAAAAATTCAACTATTTGGATGAGAATTCATATATTTTGTCGAAAAATCGTATTTTTGGGTAGAAAATTAATCTTTTTGGTTGAAAATTGAACTATTTGGTTAAAAATTCTTCTATCTTATTGAAAATGCAATATATTTATATGAAATATTAGGAATTCGAAGCGATTTAAGTTGAATTTAATATAGTTGCCACATAAATTTAAACTAAATATGCACAGTATTATTTAATTATTTAATTAATCGATGGTGCTAATATATTTAAGAATATGACAAAGTTTTATAAGTTAACCCTTTAACGGCCTAGCATTTTGCGAGATGCGGAATAGTCTAGTTTAATCTAATTCACGTATTTATTTTGCGAAATTCTAAGTTTGTTACATGATAATTAAGAAAATAGAAAATAGTGAACGTTGCTCCGCTACAACAGTGACCGTTAAAGAGTTAAACATATTCATTGAATCCCTAGAAACTGAAAAAAAACATTATTTAGAATGAACTTCCGAGACGGTATACATATTCCAAGTCGATTGTATTAAAAAATGCGAAATATCCCGCAAAACCTGGAATTATCAGGGCATTTCTTTCCAGGATTTGTGTTGATACCCTGGCAGGATACCCTGTAACTTTTGAAATTGATTAATTGAATAATTTGTATTGTAATTACAGGAAAACGGTCTCCTATAAAATCGTAAAGGCATCGAACGGAGATGCCTGGGTTCAAGGAGGAGATGGAAAAGTGTATTCCCCTAGTCAAATCGGTGCATTTGTTCTGATGAAGATGAAAGAAACTGCCGAAGGTTACCTAAACACGCCCGTAAAAAATGCAGTCGTCACCGTGCCCGCTTACTTCAACGACTCTCAGAGACAAGCGACGAAAGATGCTGGACAAATTTCTGGTCTCAATGTTCTCAGAGTCATCAACGAACCCACTGCCGCTGCCCTCGCCTATGGAATGGATAAAACTGATGACAAAATGTAAGTTTCATTAGAGGCAAATATCAGCGAACACGGTGTGTTTCGACTGACTTCAACCCTACCTGGAATTGTCAGGGAATTTTTATATACCTGGAAAAACCTGGAAATGTCAGGGAGATTTTTTTTAAAGCCAGGGAATTTTTTCGAGGGCGTGATTAATTTTTTGTTTAAATTGCAATATAAAATTAAATAACGATGATTCTTCATTTGTAAAAGTAGCTTTGTATTACTCTATTTAACTATTTTGTCTAAAATTCATTTGTTTTTTAATTAATTTTTTTTCTAACTGAAAATGTAACTATTCCAGTTGAATACTGCATCGTTTTAGTTAAAAATTCATCTGTTTCTTTGGACAAAAATTTTTTTAAACTAAAATCTTAACTGTTCCATTTTTGGTTGAAAATGATATTTTTTAGTTGAAAATTCGTCTTTTTTGGTACAAATTAATATTCTTGGTTGAAAACTACTCTTTTTGGTTGAAAATTCAATTATTCTAGTTAAAGATTCATAATTTTAGTCAAAAATTCACCTTTTTGGTGTAATATTTAACTATTATAGTTGAAGATTTATCATTTTAGATGAAAACTTATCACTTTGTTTGAAAACGTAACTATTTTTTTGAAAATTATTATTTTTTTGGTTTGAAAATTATTTTTTTTTAACTGAAAACGTAACTATTCCAATTAAGTATTCCATAATATTAGTTGAAAATTCATCTCTTTTGTTGAAAATAATTTTTTTCAACTGAAAATTTAACCATGCAATTTTTTGTTGACCATTTTTTTTTTAGTTAAAAATTCATGTATTTTGTTGAAAATTCGACTTTTTTGGTTGAAAATTCATTTTTTGTTTGAAATTTCAACTATTCCAGTTAAAGGTTCATCATTTTATCTAAAAATTCATCTTTTTGGTTGAAAATTTAACTATTCCTGTTGAAGATTTTTAATTTCTGTTGAAAATTTATTAGTTGCGTTGAACATTAAGTTTTGTTAAAAATTTATCTTCTTTAGTTCAAAATTCAACCAATTGGTTGAAAATTTGTCCTTTTTAGTTGAAAATTCATCACTTTGTTTCGAAATTTGTTTATTTTTTTTGGTTGAAAATTAATGTTTTTAACTAAAAATTTAACTATTTCATATTTGGTGGAAAATTGATCTTTTTTCATTCAAAATTCAACTATTTGATTAAAAATTCATGTATTTTGTTGAAAAATCTTTTTTTTTAGTACAAAATGAATCCTTTTGTTTGAAAATACAATTATTCGGTTAAAAATGCATGTATTTTCTTTAAAATGCAATATTTTGACATGAATAGTTAGGAATTTGAAGCGGTTTAAATTAGATTTAATATAGTACCCACAATAATTTTACCTAAATATGCACTGAATTTTAAGTATGAGAAGATAAATTAAAAATTTGTTTAAATTATTATTCAAATTCATGGACTTTAGAGAGAAATCCAGGAAATGATTAATTATGTTTTCAGTATTATTTAATTATTTAATTAATGATGCTAATATATTTAAGAATATCTTGTAGTATAATTTGTCCTGGAAAAAGCTGGAATTGTCAGGGAATTGTTTTCCAGGATTTGAGTAGACACCCTGTTACACCTCTCGTTTTTTTCTAATCTATTTTCTGTGATACCCAACGATTATTTTGAGATAAAAAAGAAGAAAATTCCCTAGGCGGATTTTTGAAGAAACTTTATTTTTTATTTTTATTTGGAAGTTATTATGTATATTTTCAAGGAAATAACTCCAAAGTGTAGCTTCTTTGGCTTGAAGGCTGTGATTTGATATTCAAAAAAAAATCCTAATTTTGAATACCTTTAGATACCTTGAACTTATTAAAATAATGTGTGAATGTCATATCTCCCAAACCATAAGAGATACGTAGAAGAGTACTTTTTTTTTAGTTTTACGGAAAATTTGGCACACCTTAATTCTTTTTCAGGCTTCTTTAGACTAAGGATGATCTGAAGAGGAGAATATAAGAAAACTGATTAAAACTAACTTTATGTACCTGTTTAAAACAATTTTAATAAATTCAAGGTTTTTGAATGCTAAATCACAGAATTCAAGCCAAAGAAGCTCATTTTTGGAGTTATTTCCATGTAAATATACACAATAATCTTCAAAGAAAAGGAAAAATTCAAGTTTATTTAAAAATCTCCCTAGGGATTTTTTTCTTTTTGGTCTAAAAATGATCGTGGAATGTCACAGAAATGAGATTAGAAAAAAAATAAGAAGTGCAAACCCTTTTAGGCTGAAGTCAGTCGAGACACACCTTGCGACAGTTAATTGCATCAATGTTTTATTAATCTGAACATTAAAATTCCCAGCATCGCCGTCTACGACTTGGGAGGTGGTACCTTCGATATTTCCATCCTGGAAATTCAAAAGGGAGTTTTCGAAGTCAAGTCCACAAATGGAGACACATTTTTGGGCGGAGAAGATTTCGACAATGCTTTAGTTAATTACCTAGTAACTGAATTCAAGAAAGACGTAAGTATCCAAGATTAATTTCTTTAGATTTAACTATTTTTAATTATTTAAAGGATACATTACAAATTAGTGTTTTAATCGCGAAGTTCCTGGAAATTAAAAAAAAAACAAGAATCCAATGATCAAATTAGGACAAGACAATCTCCATTCAAATTTAGAAAAAATAATAAATAAAATGAGAGGAAAGAAAAAAAGGCAACCTCTAAATCCCCTTCCTTTTTTCTCTCGTTAAAAAATTTTTTTTAATCAATCGAACATTTACCAAAAATTTATAAAAAAAAATGTCTTGGGAATTAGCTAAGCTTAGGAAAATCTTCCATTCAATCAGTTTTTAAATTTATAGTCCAAATTTGATCGTTGAATTCTTGTATTTATTTAATTTCCACGCATTTCGTAGCTACATTTGAATGTTGGACGTCAAAAAGGCAATTTAAATTTTGATTTATTCTGATTTAAATTTTTCTTCGTAAAGAGGGGAAATTCTTTTATTTTAAAAATAACAGTGTAATGAACAAAAATCAACAAATGCAACACTTTTATGAGAAACCAGAAAATTGATATTGAATGAAAAAACAAACACGGGCTCTACTCGCTCGATTTCGCCAAAAAGATTTCACAAAGATTTTAATGAGTTCATAAGCATTTCAAAAGATTGTAAGAATTTCAAAGATTTCAAAAAGGGTACAGTACACCAGATTTCAAAGATTTTAAACGATTTAAAAATGTTTATAAGATTTCAAAAGACTTCACAAATATTTCAAAGAATTAATAAGGATTTCAAAAGATTAAAAAAATTTTCAAAGATTTTGAACGAGTTCAAAAATTTGTAGAAGATTTCAAAAGATTTCAGAAAGATATCACAAATATTTCAAAGAAGTCATAAGGATTTCAAAACATTTCAAACGAGTTCAAAGTTTTGTAGAAGATCTCAAAAGATTTCATAAAGATTTGAAATATTTCAATTATTTTAAACGAATACAAAAGATTTTAGAAAGATTTTACAAATATTTTAAAGAATTCATAAGGGTTTCAAAAGATTTCAAAAATTTCAAAGATTTCAAAAAGGGTACAGTACACCAGATTTCAAAGATTTAAAAAGACTTTAAAGGATTTCAACATTTTTTAGAAGATTTCAAAAGATTACACAGAGATTTTAAATATTTCAATGATTTCAAACGAATAAAAAGATTTTAGAAAGATTTTACAAATATTTCAAAAAATTCATAAGGATTTCAAAAGATTTCAAGAATTTCAAAGATTTCAACAAGGATACAGTACACCAGATTTAAAAGATCTTTTTTTAAAGGATTTCACAAAGATTTTAATGAATTCATAAGGATTTCAAGAATTTCAAAGATTTCAAAAAAGGTACAGTACACCAAATTTCAAAGATTTTAAACGATTTCAAATTTTTTTATAAAATTTCAAAAGATTTCACAAATATTTCAAAGAATTAATAAGGATTTCAAAAGATTTAAAACCGTTTCAAAGATTTTAAACGAGTTCAGAATTTTGTAGAAGATTTCAAAAGATTTCAGAAAGATATCACAAATATTTCAAAGAAGTTATAAGGATTTCAAAACATTTCAAACGAGTTCAAAGTTTTGTAGAAGATCTCAAAAGATTTCATAAAGATTTGAAATATTTCAATTATTTTAAACGAATACAAAAGATTTTAGAAAGATTTTACAAATATTTTAAAGAATTCGTAAGGATTTCAAAAGATTTCAAAAATTTCGAAGATTTAAACAGGGATACCGTACACCAGATTTCAAACATTTAAAAAAAATTTAAAGATTTTAAACGATTACAAATTTTTTTAGAAGATTTCAAAAGATTTTTAATATTTCAAACGAATGCAGAATATTTCAAAAAGATTTCACAAACAGTTCAATGATTTTAAACGATTTAAATTTTGGTTAGAAGATTTCACATATATTTCAAAGAATTGATAAGGATTTCAAAAGATTTCAACAAGGATACAGTACACCAGATTTCAAAGATTTCAAAAGATTTCAATATTTTGTTAGAAGATTTCAAAAGATTTCAATGAATTCGTAAGGATTTCAAAAGATTTCAAGAATTTCGAAAAGGGTACAGTACACCAGATTTAAAAGATTTTTAATATTTCAATGATTTCAAACGAATACAGAAGATTTCAGAAAGATTTCACAAAATAGTTCAATGATTTTAAACGATTTAAAATTTGTTTAGAAGATTTTCGAAGATTTCATAAATATTTCAAAGAATTCGTGAGGATTTCAAAAAATGTCATGTATTTCAAAGATTTCAACAAGGATACAGTACACCAAATTTCAAAACATTTCAAAGATTTTACAGGATTTCAACATTTTTTAGAAGATTTCAAAAGATTTCACAAAAATTTTATATATTTTAATGATTTCAAACGAATACAAAAGATTTCAGGAATATTTCATAAAGATTTAAAGGATTTCAAAAGATTTAAAGAATTTCAAAGATTTCTACAAGAGACACCAGATTTCAAAACAATTCAAAGATTTTAAACAATTTCCAAATTTGTTAAAAGATTTTAAAAGGTTTCACTAGGATTTTAAATATTTCAATGATTTCAAACGAATAAAACAGATTTATAGAAGGATTTCACAAATATTTTAAAGAATTTATGAGGATTTCAAAAGATTTAAAGAATTTCAAAGATTTCAACAAGAATTCAAAGACTTTAAACGATTTCAAAAGGTTTCAACAAAGGGATGATTTCAAAAGATTTCAATGATTTCAAACGAACACAAAAGATTTCACAAACAAAGATTAATTTCACAAATATTTCAAAGATTTCATAATGATTTCAAAAAATTTCACAAAGATTTCAAGGATTTTACAAAAAAATGTTAACATTCCAAAAGATTTCACAAAGATTTTAGATACTTAAACAGATTTCAATGAATTCACAAAGATTTCAAAAGCTTTCTGTGGAAAATGTTGGCCAATAAAAAATGAAATGGCTCATTTTTTTGCATGTGTAAAAAACGGTTATTTCAATATTTGGTGTAAAAAAGTAGGCTTGGAAAAACATGATTTCTTGACCTGGAAACCCTGGAAAAGGCCTTGAATTTTGCTTTTAAGAATCGCGGGACACCCTGTAATTGTTGGCTCTTAATTTTACAGCAAGGCATCGACGTAACGAAGGATGCGATGGCGATGCAACGTCTGAAGGAAGCTTCAGAAAAGGCAAAGATCGAGCTCTCAAGTTCGTTGCAAACGGATATTAACTTGCCTTATCTGACGATGGATGCAAGTGGCCCAAAACATTTGAATCTCAAACTTTCGAGAAGCAAATTCGAAAGTCTGGTCGGTGACTTGATTAAGCGGACAATTCAGCCCTGCCAAAAGGCTCTTTCAGACGCGGAAGTTAACAAATCTGATATTGGAGATGTTCTTTTGGTTGGTGGCATGACCCGCGTTCCCAAAGTGCAGCAGACGGTTCAAGAGCTTTTTGGAAGACAACCATCGAAAGCTGTAAATCCAGACGAGGCTGTTGCCGTCGGTGCTGCTATTCAAGGTGGTGTCCTCGCTGGAGATGTTACGGATGTTCTGCTTCTTGATGTCACGCCTCTTTCTCTCGGTAAGCATTTCTACTAAATTCTTTACCATCATTTGCAGACGTCAAGACAGTAATTTCAGGCTTCGGGTTCACCCTACTATCGACAGTTTTTGACACTTTCTTTTTACGATGCAAATTATTTTGCTACTATTTTGATAAAATAACAACCTACCTGGAAAACTTGGAAAACCTGGAATTCTCAGGGAATTTTTGTGTACCTGGAACAACCTGCAATTTGTGAAAGCAGCTTTATAGTACCGTATTTAACTATTTTGTTGTAAATTCGTTGTTTTTTTTTTGTTTGAAATTAATTAATTTAACTGATAATTTAATTATTCTATTTTTGTGTTGAAAATTGACCGTTTTTAAGTTGAAATCTCAAGTAGCTGGTTAAAAATTCATGTATTTTGTTGAAAATTCATTATTTTGTTTGAAAATTTCATCATTTTAGTTGAAATTTCATCTTTTTGGTTAAAAATATTATAATTTATCAGTTTTGGTAGAAAATTTAACTAATTGGTGGAAAAGCCAGCTTTTTTGCTGAAAATTCGTCTTTTTTGGTATAAAATTAATCTTCTTGGTTGAAAATTTATCTTTTTCTTTAAAAATTCGCGTTTACGATAGTTTCTCGATTGAATCGTTAGCGATATCTATAATGTCGATCATGCCCTTCAAATCTACAAAATTAGCAAATAAATCCTTAAGGAAATATTTGAAATTGGTATCATCGAAGATTTCAAAGATTTTTAAAAATTTTAGACAATTTAAAAAGATTCGCAAAACATTAAAAAAATATAAAAGATTTAAAAAGATTTCACGATTTTTATAAAAATTTCACAAAGTTTTATCCAAGATTTCACAAAGAATTCCATCATTTCAAAAATTTCCGACGATTTCAAAAAATTTCACAAAGAATTCAAAGCTTTTACAATATTTTGAAGATTTCAAAAGATTACACAAGGATTTCAGTTTCGAAAGATTTCAAAAATTTCACAAAGAATTCAAACATTTCAAAGATTTCAGATGATTTCAAAAAATTTCACAATGAATTCAATGATTTTCCAAATATTTCAAGAATTTTTAAAAATTTCAAAGATTTCAACAAAAAATTCAAAAGATTTCACAAATAATGAAAGAATTCAAAGATTTCTGAAGATTTCATAGATTTTACAAAGAATTCCAAGATTTCAAAGGTTTCATAAAGATTAAAAAAAATTTCACAACGATTATTTTTTATTTGTTTATTTGATGAAATCGTAGTCCGCAGCCAAAGGCCAATAACGGGCTCTATAAAATATACTTTTTAAAGATTTCACAAAGATTCCAAAGCTTTTAAAAGATTTTAGACAATTTCAAAAATTTCCTAAAGATTTAAAAAAATATATCAAATATTTCAAAAGATTTCAAAAAATTTCATAAAGATAAAAAAAAATATCAAAGATTTCAAAAGATTTCAGTTTCAAAAGATTTAAAAACTTTAAAAATATTTCACGGTTTTCAGAAAAATTTCACACAGATTTCAAAATTTTAAAAGATTTCACAAAGAATTCCAAGATTTTACAGATTTCATAACAAAATTTTGTTATTTGTTCATTTGATGAAATCATATCCCACAGCCAAAGATTAATAACGGACTCAATAAAATATACAACAAATATACATTCAACTGTTCCAGTTGTAGACTCATGATTTTAGTTGAAAATTCATCACTTTGCTTGAAAATGTAACTATTTTTTTTTGAAAGTTTTAATACTGCGTCATTTTAATTGAAAATGCATCTCTTTAGTTCAACATTAATTTTTTTAACTGAAAATATAACTATTCAATTTTTGGTTGAAAATTTATTTATTTTGTTGAAAACTCGTTCTTTTTGGTAAAAAATAAAACTTCTTGGTTGAAAATTCATCTTTTTCCATAAAAATTGACCAGTTTGTTTACAGTTTTTTCTCTCTTGACTGAAAAATCTTTCTTAGTTGAAAATTCAACTCATGTTGAAAAGTTATCTTTTTTGGCTGAATTCAACTGTTTTTTATTACAAATTAAAATCTTTTTTGGTTAAAATATCAACTACTATATTTTCGTTCAGAATTCATGTTTTCTGGAATGAAAATTTAATTCTTTGTTTGAAAGTTGAACTCTTTTGTTAAAAATTAATTTTTTTGGTTGAAGATTCATCATTTTAGATGAAAATTAATCTCTGGTTGAAAATTCAATTATTCTAGGTAAAGATTCATCATATTAGTTGAAATTTCATCTTTTTGGTTGAAAATTGAATTATTTTGGTAGAAAATTCAAATCTTTGGTTGAAAATGAACTTTTTTGTTGAAACTTCATATTTTCGGTTTGAAAATTTCATTTCTTTGTAAAAAATTCGTCATTCTGGCTTTAAAATTCAAGTAGTTTGTTGAGAATTCGTCTTTTTAGTTTGAAAATTCATCTCATTTGGTAGAAAATTCACCCTGTATGGTTAAAAATGCAAAATTTTTGTTTAAAATTAATCTCCTTTGGTGCAGAATTCAACTATTTTATTGATAAATCCTCTTTTTATGTTGAAAATTAAATTATTTTGGTAAAAAGTTCAAATATTTGGTTGAAAATGAACTTTTTTGATGTAAATTATTTTTTTTGGTTGAAAAGTCCACTGTTTTGTAGAAAATTCGTCTTTTTGGCTTTAAAATTGAACTATTTTGTTAAAAATTCGTCTTTTAGGTTTGAAAATTCATCTCTTTTGGTAGGTAGGAATTTCACCCTTTTTTGTTAAAGACCCAACAGTTTTGTTAAAAGTTAATATCCTTTAGTGGAGAATTCAACTTTTTTATTGGCAACTCCTCTTTTTATGTTAAGAATTGAATTATTCCGGAAAAAGTTCATATTTTCGGGCTTGAAAATTCCACAATTTGGTTGAGATTTTTCTTCTTTCTTACCGGTAAAATCTTTTTTGTTTAAAAATTCAACTATGTTGTTGAAAATTCGTCTTTTTGGTTCAAAATGCAACTGTTGGTTGAAAATGAATCTATTTTGGTTCGGGGTTGAACTATTTTATTGAAAATTCATATTTTTTCGATGAATTCAGCTATTTTTAATTTAAAATTAAAATATTTTTTTGATGAAATATCACCTGTAACATTTTTCATTGAGATTTTATTATTTTGGTTAAAAATATAAGTGCTTGGCTAAAAGTTGAACTACTTTACAAAAAAAATTTTATTGTTGAAGATTTTAACTAAAAATGCAACTATGTATTTGGTTAAAAATGCATGTATTTTTTGTTGAAAATTTGTCTTTTTTGGTTAAATATTTTATTATTCGATTGAAAATTTAACTATTTCCTTGAAAATTCAACAATTTTAAGTCATCCTTTTTGGATAAAAATTCGTCTTTTTGGGTTAAAAATTATCTATTTCGTCGCAAATGAAATATTTTTACTTAAAATCTTAGGAACTTTAACCTTTTCAAGTTGAATTTAATGTTTATTCCTCTGTTTGTTGAAAAATCTCATTATTTCTCCTCTTTTTAGAACATTTTGGCTGTTTGGTTGAAAGTTAATCTGTTTTGATTGATGATTATACTATTTTGTTGAAAATTCATCTTTTTATTTCAATTTAACTGTTTTTGATTTAAAGTTAAAATTTTGTTGGTTGAAACATCAACTATTACATTTTTTATTGAAAAAATGGTCTTCTTGGTTTAAAAAGTTTCTATTTCGTTGAAAATTTAATTATTTTGTTCAAAATTCAACTATTTTTTAAAAAGTCCTCTCTTTTGGTTGAAAGTTGAACTACTTTTAAAAAAATCTTTTTTTTTGGTTGAAGATTCATCTACGGTTGAAAATTTAACTATTTTATCGCAGATTAACTTTTTTGTTGAAAGTTCAACTGTTTTATAGAAAATTCGCCTTTTTGGCTTGAAAATTCCACAATTTGGTTGAAATTTTTTTCTTTTTTGATTGAAAAATCTTTCTCAGTTGCAAAATTGTCTTTTTGGTATGAAAAATCATCTCTTTTGTTAGAATACAACTGTTAGGTTGAAAATTTATCAGTTTTGGTAGAAAATTTAACTAATGGTGGAAAAGTCAGCTTTTTTGCTGAAAATGCATCTTTTTGGTAAAAAATTAATCTTCTTGATTGAAAATTCATCTTTTTGTTTAAAAATTCGCGTTTACCATAGTTTCTCGATTGAATCGTTAGCGATTTCTTTAATGTCGATCATGCCCTTCAAATCTACAAAATTAGCAAATAAAGCCTTTAGGAAATATTTTCAATTGGTATCATCGAATTGAATCTCTTTCAAGGCGTCATGTTTTCTTATTTCTTTCATTTATGTTCATGATTCTTAAAAAATGAATCGGAAACCTTGTAAAAAAGTGGGTAAATTTGGGTAAAAATGCTTGATTTGTTTAGGGGATTTCCCAACGGACTGTGATCTATGCTACAGACCTCACAGACCGGTCCCTATATCCCCTATTGTACCCTATATTTAGTGAAGGTCCCTAAAGTACCCTATTTTTGAGATCTGGTCCCTATGGTACCCTATTTGCAGCCCATAATGGAACTTTAAAAAAACTTATAATAATATCAAAGCTTCCAAGAGTCAGGCATTTTGAAAAAATAGCAAAAATCAGGGAATTTCTGTAAGAAATAACTGTAAAAAATAATCAGGGCTGCCACACATAGTCACTTTTTTCTCAAATCACTTTTTAGTCTCTTTTAAAATGAAAAGATGACATTAGACACTTTTCTTTCAATAAATTAACTTATGGGTTAACATCGTGTCTACCCTACCTGGAAAACCTGGAAAACCTGGAATTGTCAGGGAATTTTTATATACCTGGAAAAACCTGGAAATGTCAGGGATTTTTTTTTAAAGTCAGGGAATTTTTTCGAGAGGATGCTTAATTTTTTTTAATTGCAATATTAAATTGAATAACAATGATTCTTTATTTGTAAAAGTAGCTTTATATTACTGTATCGAACTATTTTATTGAAAAATCATTTTTTTTTTTTTTTTGAAATCAATTTTTTAAACTGAAAATTTAACTATTCTGTTTTTGGTTGAAAATTGGTCGGTTTTAGTTGAAAATTCGTGCAGTTTGTTGAAAATTCGTTCTTTTCTGGCTGAAATATCAACTACTACATTTTTCGTTCCGAATTCATCTTTTCTGAATGAAGATTTAATTACTTAGTTGAGAGTTACTCTTTTGTTAAAAATTAATTTCTTTTTGTTAAAGATTCATTTTAAATGAAAGTTCATCTCCTTGGTTGAAAACGAGCTATTTTGTTAAAAATTCGTTTCTTTCTTTGGCTCGAAATTATTTTTGTTACTGAAAATTTAACTATTAAATATTTGGTTGGAAAATTATCTTTTTTAGTTGAAAATGTTGACTTTTATGGTAGAAATTAATCTTCTGGATTGACAATTAATCTTTTTGTTTGAAATTTAATGATTCTAGTTAAAGATTCATAATTTTAGTTGAAAATTAATGTTTTTAGTTTCAAATTCAACTATTCCAGTTGAAAATTTATCACTTTGTTTGAAAATGTAACATTTTTTTTTTAAATTAGTTTTTTTGTTGTTGCAAATTAGTTTTTTTTCTTCCGTGAAATGGAACTATTCCAGTTGAAAATTACATCCTTTCAGTTGAAAATTCATTTCTTTGGTTAAACGTTAATTTTCAACTTAAAATTTAAATATTCATTTCTTGGTTGAAAATTTATCTTTTTAATTGAAAATTCATGTATTTTCTTGAAAATTCGTCTTCTTTAGTAAAAATTAATCTTCTTGAGTGAAAAATCATCTTTTTGGTCGAAAAATTAACTATTTCAGTTGAAAATTCATTTATTTTGTTGAAAAATCGTCTTTGTGGTAGAAAATTCATCTTCATGGTTGAAAATTCAAGTATTCCAGCTAAATATTCATAATTTTGGTTGAAAATTCAATTTTTTTGCTTGAAAATAAAACTACTTGGTTGAAAGTTAAATTAAATTTGTTTTTAAAATAAATCTGTTTTTTTTTTGTGTGGAAAATTAATTTGTTTTACTGAAAATTTAACTGTTCCATTTTTTGTTGAAAACTGATCTTTTTTAGTTCAAAATTCAGCTATTTGTTGAAAATTGATCTTTTTTAGTTGAGAATTCAACTGTCTAATTGAGAATTAATGCATTTATTTTTTAAATCGTCTTTTTGGTAGAAAATTAATCTTTTTCGTTGAAAATTCAACTATTTGGTTAAAAAATCATTTATCTTTTTGAAAATCCAAATTTTTACTTGAAAAGTTAGGAATTTTAATCGGTTTAAATTGAAAATTGAATTTCATATAGTGCCCACATTAATTTCACCAAAATATGCACTGAATTCTAAGTATAAGTAGATAAAATAAAAATTTGTTTTAATTATTATTCAAGTTCGTGGACTTTAAGAGACAAATTCAAAAAATGATTAATTATGTTTTTAGTATTATTTAATTAATTTATCGTGCTAAAATATTTAATAATATCTTGTAATATTAATTGAATTCCTAGAAACTGAAAAAAAACATTATTTATAATAAACTCGCGAAACTGTATACATATTCCGAGTCGATTGTTTTAAAATATGCGAAATATTTAAATGGCTCCATGCTTTGAAAAATTATACCTGGAAAAAACTTGAGATACCTGGAAAAAACCTGGAATTGTCAGGGATTTTTTCTCCAGGATTTGAGTAGACACCCTGGTTAATCACTATTTAATTCAGGTCTATACCTATTTCTGAATAGTCTTGAATTATTTTGAAATATTTCAGGGTATTTTTAAAGATTCCGAGAAATTTTTAATAGATTTCAATAATTTGAAGGGAATTTAAAGATTTTAGTGTATTTTTGAAACTTTTAAGGCATTTGCAAGAGCTTTGAATTTGAAATATTTTAGGAAATTTTTGATTAATTTCATTAATTTGAAGGGATTTCTAAGCTTTTGAAATATGTTAGGATAAAGAATTTTCTAGAATTTCAGAAGATATGGAACGATTTCACAGGACTTATAAGGTTTCAAGATATTTTAAAAGATTTCACGTTATTTTATTAGATTTCCGAGAATTTCAATGATTTTAGGGGATTTTATAATATTTTAGTGTATTTTAAAGAATTTATTTACGAGAAGTGAGGTATTTCGTAGGGTTTTAAAGATTTGAAGAGATTTGGAATTCACCCCGAATTCTTATTAATTTATCCTTAATTCTTTGAAATTTTCTTGAATTTTATGAATTCTCTTGAATTCTTCTAAATTTACTCAATTCTACTTAATTCAATGGATTTTTTTGAATTTTTGAAGTTTTTATTTAATCGATCCTGAGAATCAATTGATAAAATGATCAAAGGATTTTAAATGTTTGAATAGTATATTATGTATGCAGTTTCAAGATCTTTAAAAAATTTTAAAAGATTTTAAAGGATTTTCCATATTTTAGGTTTATGGGGTTTTAAGAGCTCTGAAGGTATTTTAGTCAATTTTCCAGACTTTCTGGAAATGTCAAATTTCATAAAACTTCACTGTATTTTATATTTTAATGAATTTCATAGAATTTACTCACAAGAAGTGAGGGAATTCGTAGGGTTTCAAAGATTTCAAGAGATTTTCAAATATGTTTTGCAATTAATTTGGAATTCGACCTCAATTAATTTATACTGATTTTTTTGAAATCCTTTTGAATTCTTTTAAATTCACACAATTTTACTCAATTTAATAAATTTTTCAAAAGTTTTTGTTTTATTCATCTTGAAGATTTTCAAAACTTCATTTTTTCATATTTTTTAATTGTTTTTAATTCACTTGATTGTTTTTTAAATTAAGCTTGATTTTTTTGGTGAATTTCGTCGAACTCTTCTTATTTCCCTTGAATTTCTCTCAATTTTATTGTAATCAATGGAATTTTTTCAATTTTTCAATTTGTTTCCAATTAATTTGACTTCAACTTGAATTGTTTTGTAGTCATCAGTTACTTCTTTGGTTAGAATTTAGTAGGGTTTCAAAGAGTTGAATTTTTTTTCAAGTCACCTTCAATTCGTTTAAATTCTCTTGCATTTTTTTTATTAACATGCATTCTTCTAAATTCACTCAATTCTATTTAATTCAATTTAATTTTTTTCGAAATTTTGAAAGTTTTTATTTAATTGGTCCTAAATTCTTTTAACCTCACCGTGAATTTTTATGAATTTCATCGCATTCTTCTCTTTTACGTTTAATTCTTCTAAATTCATTCCAATTTTACGGAAATCAATGGATTTTTTTTAATTAATAAAATATTTCCGATTTATTTGAATTCTTTGTAATTTAACTTGAATTGTTTTGAAGTATTACGAATTTATCCTGAATTTGTTACCCTTTGAGCACGGTAAAAGGTCCCTATGAGCGTGACAAAAAGTACCCTTTGGTTCCTATATTTTATCCGATAGGGACTGTGAGGCCTGATGCTAGTATTGTTTGAATGAAATTTAAATGGTAATTTACACTTTGTTCGCAGGTATTGAAACCTTGGGAGGAGTATTCACTAGACTGATTACTCGTAACACTACCATACCCACGAAAAAGAGTCAAGTATTCTCAACGGCAGCTGACGGACAAACTCAAGTCGAAATTAAAGTCCACCAGGGAGAACGAGAAATGGCTTCCGATAACAAACTCCTGGGACAATTCAGTCTTGTTGGAATCCCTCCTGCGCCTAGAGGAGTTCCACAAGTCGAAGTTACTTTCGATATCGACGCTAACGGAATTGTTCACGTTTCTGCTAGAGACAAGGGAACTGGAAAAGAACAACAGAGTGAGTTCTTTTTGATATTTTAACGAGATATATGTTCATTTTTTATTTAACCAGTGGTGTAGTCCTAAAAGAAAAAGTGCCCTGGCGATACTTTCCATAAACTACGTTACCAGTCGGGGGGGGGGGGGGGGGGGCCTTTACGTGAAAATAACGTTGCGAACATAGACAAAATTTAGAACTTAAATTCAGTAAGAAAAGAAAGTTCTTTTTCTTTACTGAAAAGGCTAATATTATATTTTTGGTTGCGAATTCATCTTGTTTGGTTAAGAAATCAATTATTTGGTCGAAAATATTTTTTTGAAAATACAATTATATTCTTAGAAAGACATATTTTTTATCAAAAATTCAACTACTTTGTTCAAAATTAATTTTTTATAGTTGAAGATTCATCTCTTTGGTTGCAAATGTAACTATTTCGATGAAAATTCGTTTCATGTTGGGTTGAAAATAAATTTTTCAAACTGACAATTAAACTTCCATTTTTGGTTAAAAATTGATATTTTCAGTTAAAAATTTAACTATTTGGTTATAAATTTATCCTTCTGGTTGAAAGTTCAACTTTTTGGTTGAAAATTCGTGTATTTTGTTGAGAATTCGCCTTTTATGGTAGAAATTTAATCTTCTTGGTTGAAAATTGATCCTTTTTGGTTAAAAATGCAATTGTTTTGTTAAAATATCAACTGTTACATGCTTCTTTGAGAATTCATATTTTTTGGTTGAAAAGTCGATTATTTGACTTTAGGTTGAACTAGTTTGTAAAAAAATTAATTTTTTATTAAGGCTTCATAATTATAGTTGAAAATTCATCTATTGGGTTTTAAATGAACTTTTATGCTAAAAATTCCACTGTTTTGTAGAAAATTCATCTTTATTCATGAATTTAGTAAAAAAAGATTTATTAATTAAGTAACTGAATCCTGTATATTGGATAAGATGGAAATTCGTCTTTTTGGATAGAACATTAATGTATTTGTCTGAAAATAATAATAATTATTATTGTTTTATTATTTTATTATTATATAAATTATATGCGCAATCCAACATATATATATATATATATATATATATAAATTATAAATAATAATAATAAATCTATTTGGTTGAAAATTCTTTTTTTTTTTTTTGTTCAAAGTAATTTTTTTTCATCACAGTTTTTATCTGTAAATTTAACTATTCCATTTTTGGTTCAAACTTCATCCTGTATATTGTGTAAGTCAAAAACTCAACTATTTGGTAGAAAATTCATGTATTTTGTTGAAAAGTCGTCTTTTTTGGTAGAAAATTAATCTTGTTTGTTGAAAGTTCAACTTTTTGATTAAACATTCAACTATTTCATAAGAAGTTCATATATTTTGTTAAGAAGTTTCTTTTTTGGTAGAAAATTAATCTTGTTTGTTGAAAGTTCAACTTTTTGATTAAAAATTCAAATATTTCATACAAAGTTCATATATTTTTTTAAGAAGTTTCTTTTTTGGGTAGAAAAATTATTCTTGTTTGGTAAAAATTCATCTTTCTTCATTGAAAATGATCTTTTTTGTTAAAAATTCATGTTTTCCGATTAAAAGTCCACTTTTTTCTAAAACATTTGACTTTTTAGCTTAAAAACTTGACTCTTTTGTTGAAAATTCGCCTTTCGTGTTAGTAAAGTCATCTTTCTTAGTTGAAAATGAACTTTTTTTTTGTGAAAATTCACCTGTCTTCTAAAAAATTGGTCGTTTTGTCTTGAAATGTCAAATATTTGATTGAATTTTAAACTTTTTTGTTTGAAAATTCGAGAATTTGGTTGAAAATGCATCTTTATATGCTGAAAATTCAACTATTTGGATAGAAATTCAACTATTTTGTTAATATTCCTAATTATTTTTGGAAAAATGAACTGTTTTGTTAAAGTCATCATTTTTCGTCGAAAATTCAACTATGTTGTTAAAAATTCATCCTTTTGGATTGAAAATTCATCTTTTATGGCACAAAAGTCATCCTTCTTGGTTGAAAATTGATCTAAACTTTTTTGTTAAAAATTCAACTGCCTTCGAAAAACTTCGTCGTTTTGACTTGAAAATTATACTATTTGTTTACGTCTTTAACTATTTTTTGCAAAAACTCATCCCTTTTACTGGAAAGTTCATCCATTTGGTTCTTAATGCAACTGTTTGGTTGAAAATAATTTTTTTTTCAAAATTTGTCTTTTTGTGTTGAAAATTCAACTATTTTGTAAAAAGCCCAAAATTGGTAAGTAGTTTATGGAAGGCCCATTACTGGAAAAATTTTCCGTGTGACAAGAAAGTGGCTTGGCGCCGCCAGGCCTTCAAAAAAAGTACCCTAACGGCGCTCGGTCTCGCCAGGCCTCGATTATTCCACTGAATTTAACGTATGATTGATCTTTATTTTAATTTATTTTTCGTAAATTAGTTGTGATTCAATCGAGTGGCGGTCTGAGCAAAGACGAAATCGAAAACATGGTGAAAAAAGCTGAACAGTACGCCAAGGAGGACAAAGTGAAGAAGGAAAGAGTCGAGGCTGTGAATCAAGCGGAGGGTATTGTCCATGACACTGAGACTAAGATGGAAGAGTTCAAATCACAATTGCCACAGGAAGAGGTAATTTTTCAGGAGCTAAGTGCTTCTCAATTTACCAGGAGTTTTCCTCTATTTATAAATAATGAAAATTCCTTTTTTTTAGTGCGACAAGTTAAAAGAACTGGTGGCAAAATTGAGAGAAACTTTAGTTAAGAAGGACGAAACCGACCCCGAAGATATTAAGAAGCAAACGAACGAACTTCAACAAGCAAGTCTCAAATTGTTCGAGATGGCCTACAAAAAGGTACGCCTCCAATCTTAAAACAACTTTTATATTTTAAAACTTCTAACGAGGGGTTGATGACTCGTTTTTTGAGTTTGCATCAGATTTCAGGAAGATTTCACAACGATTTGTGCTTCAAAAGGTTTCAAAGATTTTTGTTTAATTTTCCTAAAATTTCAAACATTTGTACGATTTCAGACAATTTCAAAGATTTTAAAAGATTTCATGGTTTTCAGAAAAATGTCAAAAAGATTTCAGAAGCTTTCAAAGATTTTAGACAATTTCAAAAAATTTCACACAGGTTTCGAAAAAATATCAAAGATTTCAGAAGGATATCAAAAGATTTCACAAAGGTTCCAATTTAAAAAAATTCCACAAAGATTTCGAACTTTTGAAAGATTTTACAAGATTTCAAAAATTTCAGATTTCAAAAAATGGCACAAAATTATCAAAAATTTCAAAAGATTTCACAAAGAATTGAAAGATTTTTCAAAAATTGCAAACATTTCTAAAATTTGAAAAAAATTCAAAAGATTTCACAAAGAATTAAAAAATTTTCCAAAAATTGCAAACATTTCCAAGATTTGAAAAAAAATTCAAAAGATTTCACAATTAATTCAAAGATTTTCCAAACATTTCAAGAATTTAAAAAAATTTCAAAGATTTCACGAAAAATTCAAAAGATTTCAAAAAGAATGAAACCATTCAAAGATTTCATATATTACACAAAGAATTCCAAGATTTCAAAGATTTCATAAAGATTAAAAAATATTTCACAAAGACTATTTTTTATTTATTTATTTGATGAAATCGTAGTCCACAGCGAAAGGCCAATAACGGGCTCTATAAAATATACTTTTTAAAGATTTCACAAAGAATTCAAAGATTTCCGACGATTTCAAAAAATTTCACAAAGAATTAAAAGATTTTCCAAACATTTCAAAAAGAATTTTTAAAAATTTCAAAGATTTCGTAAAAATTTCAATAGATTTCACAAAGAATTTCAAAGATTTCTGAAGATTTAAAAGATTTCACAAAGAATTCCAAGATTTTACAGATTTCATACAAATTATTTTTTATTTATTTGATGAAATCATAGCCTACAGCCAAAGATTAATAACGGGCTCAATAAAATATACTTTTTAAAGTTTTCACAAAGATTTAAAAAGATTTCATAAAGGTTACAAAGCTTTTAACAGATGTCACAATGATTTCAGAAGATTTCAAACGTTTTAAAATATTTCAGACAACATCAAAGAATTTCATAAAGATTAAAGAAAAAGATCAAAGATTTCACAAAGATTTCAGTATAAAAAGATTTCAAAAATTTAAAAAGATTTCATGGTTTTCAGAAAAAATTTCACAAAGTTTTCCGAAAGATTTGAAACATTTAAAAGATTTCAGACGATTTCAAACAATTCCACAAATATTTCACAAAGAATTCAAAGATTTTCCAAACTTTGGACAAGAATTTAAAAAAATTTCAAAGATTTCGTAAAAAGTGCAAAAGATTTAACAAAGAATTTGAAGATTTTAAAAGATTTCAAAGATTTTACAAGATTTCATAGATTTCACAAAGAATTCCAAGATTTCATAAAGATTATTATTTTTTTATTTATTTCAAAGATTTATTAATAAAGATTAATAATAAAGATTTATTTCAAGATTTCAAACATTTTAAATCATTTTATCTAATTTCAAAAAATTTCACAAAGGTTAACAAAATATATCAAAGGTTTCAAAAGATTTCACAAAGATTTTAGTTTCCAAAAAATTCACAAAGATTTTAAAAATATCAAAGGTTTTAAAAGATTTCACGGTTTTCAGAAAAAATTCACAAAGCTTTCTCAAAGGTTTTCACGGGTTTCATACAAATTTCAAAGATGTTCACAAAGATTTAAAACATTTGAAAGATTTTGTAAGATTCCAAAGATTTAAAAAGAATTCAAAGATTTCAGACGGTTTCAAAACATTTCACAAAACTTCTACAAATAATTCAAACATGTCAAAAAATCAATTTTTTAAAATATTTTAGAAGATTTATGAAGATTTCGTAGATTTCACAAAGAATTCCAAGATTTTCAAGATGTTTAAAAAATTTCACAAAGATTTAAGTGTTTCACGAAGATTTTTTTTATTTGATCAAATCATAGCCCACTGCCAAAGGCAAAAAAAACTTGTTTAGAAATTTTTTATAAATTTTCAAAAAGATTTTACAAGATTTATGGAGATTTCATAGATTTCACAAATATTTAAGATTTTCAAGAAGATTTTTTTTTATTTGATCAAATCATAGCCCACTGCCAAAGGCGAATAACTATAAAATAAAATAAAAATATATATATATATAAAATATCTATAAATTATATAGTTTTGCTTAATAATGTATAGCTTAAGAGATATGTCTTAACATTACGTATCTGTATATTATGATTTAAGCTTTTTAAAGATTTAAAAAGATTTCAAGATTTTACAGATTCCAAAGCTTTTAAAAGATTTCAGAAAATTTCACAAAGATTTTAAAAATATCAAAGATTTCAGCAAAATTTCAAACATTTAAACATTTTTGAAAGGTTTCACTGATTTCGAAAGATTTCATAAAGAATTCCAACATTTCCTGAAGGCTTTGCACACCAGATTTCAAGAGTGATCAACTCTTCGACTTTTGAATTTAACCATTTTAAATAAGGCAATAAACGAAAAATTTAATTTTTTCCAGATGGCAGCAGAGCGCGAAGGACAAAATCAAAGTCAAAGTTCGCAGCAGGAAGCCGAGGGTGAAAATAAGGAGAAGAAGGAAGAGAAGAATTAAGATGCACTCTTGCCAATTATTAAGGCAAATTTTCACATGAGCGTAGCTGCATTTTTTTTGCATTTTCGACCGAGTGGACGAATTCGATAAATAATTTGAAGGCTAGTATTAATTAAAATAGTATTCAAAATTGTTCAAGTGCGCGTTCAACTCGTGGGTGCAAAGTTACAAACTAGAATTGAATTGTAAGTAAAAGACAGTGGTGTAAAGCTAAGCTACGATAGTTGCGAATTTCTGAGACTTAGACTTTACACTCAGATTTTATATATGCGACTACACCGAAACGTGGGTGTGAATGCATGAAAGAGAAAATAATTTCGAAGAGAGTCTGAAGTGTGCGTGGTAGAAATATCGAAATGATCACATGTAAATAAATTACTGTTAGTGCTACTCCGGTGACGACGATATTTTTTGTTTGACGCATAATACGCTAGTCGTATTTTGTTCAATAAAACGGTAAACATTTTTTTCATTTCTCAGAACTACGTATTTTTTAGAACTCCTCTCAAACTTCCAAAAGCAGACTTCGTAGCCCAAAATACTCTGAAAACAGGGGAAATAGGGTAGTTTTTCATGAAAAGATGAATTTTCAACCAAAGAGTTGAGGTCTTAAGCTAAAAAAAAGTTTATTTTCAATCAAGAAAGATGATGCAAAAGAGATGACGTTTCAAACAAAAGACATTACTTTTCTACCAAAAGATGAATTTTTTAAACAAAAAGATAAATTTTCAATTTAAAAAGACGAATTTTCCACAAAAGAATTGAATTTCCAATCAAGAAAGATTTTCCTGTCAAGAAAGCAAAAAAATTCAACCAAAATGTTGAATTGTCGACCCAAAAAGATGAATTTTTTTACAAAAAACTTGAATTTTCAACCCCAAAAAACTTCATGTTGATCCAAACAGCTAAATTTTCTTTAAAAAACTGTTAATATTTTAAACCAAAAAGAGGATTTTTCTTAAAAAACAGTTGAATTTTCAAGCTAAAAAGTCGATTGTTTTTAAATTGGACTTTTAAACCCAAAAAGATGAATTTTTAACCAAATAGTTGAATCTTAAAAAAAAATGATTTTTATACCAAACAGTTGAGTTTTCATCAAAAAAAAGGTAATTTTCAACAAAATAGTTGAATACTCAACCAAAACAGATTAATTTTTAACCAAAAACGATTAATTTTCTATCAAAAGACATGCTTTTTTAATTCAAAAAGACGAATTTTCTACAAAACAGTTGAATTTTGAACCAAATAGTTGCATTTCATACCGAAATAGATAAATTTTCAACTGAAAAAGATTTTTTTTAGTCAAAAAAAGACAAAAAATTTTTACTTATTATGGAATTTCTGGCAAAAAATGCGAATTTTCCACACAAAAATTGAATTTCCAATCCAGAAAGATTTTTTCTGCCAAGAAAGAAAAAAATTCAACCAAAATGTTCAATTGTTAACCCAAAAAGAATTTTTTACAAAACAGTTGAATTTTCAATCCCAAAATATTAATTTTCACCAAAAAAACATTTTTAACCAAACAGCTAAATTTTCTAAAAAAAACAACTGTTAATATTTTAAACCAAAAAGAGGAATTTTCTCACATATATTTGAATTTTCACACTAAAAAGTCGATTTTTAACCAAACAGCTATTTTTCAAAAGAAAACTGTTAAAATTTCAAACCAAAAAGAGGAATTTTCTTCAAAACATTTGAATTTTCAAGCTAAAAAGTCGATTTTTTTTTAAATTGGACTTTTGAACCCAAAAAAATGAATTTTCGACAAAGTCCATTTTCAACCGTGAAACATAAATTTTCAACCAAATAGTTGAATTTTCAACAACAAAATGTTAATTTTCAACAAAACAGTTGAATACTCAACCAAAACAGATAAATTTTTAACCAAAAACGACTAAATTTCGACTAAAAGAGATGCATTTTTAATTCGAAATAGATGTCAACCTAATTATGGAATTTTTGGCTAAAAATGTGAATTTCCTATAAAACATTTGAATTTACAACAAAAAAGCTAATTTGCAACAAAATAGTTTAATTTTCAACCTTAGATAAATTTTCAACCAAAGAAATGATTTTTTACAAAGTAGTTCAACTTTCAACCAAAAAATATGACTTTTTAACAAAATAGTTGAATTTTGAAGAAAATAATGAAATTTTCAACCAAAAAAGATTTTTCAGTCCAGAAAGAAGATGCTACAAAAAGTTTCAAACCAAAAAGATGAATTTTTTGACAAAAAAAGATTTTTCTGTCAGGAAAGAAAGAAAAAAATTCAACAAAAACAGATTAATTTTCAATCTGACAGCTGTAGTTCTAACCAAACGAGAAAAACCTTCATACCAAAAAGACAAAAACTTGCAACTGAGAAAGATTTTTCAGTCAAGCAAGAAAAAAGTGTTAAAAAAATGGTGGAATTTTCAAGCCAAAAAGGCAAACTTTCTACAAAACAGTTGAATTTCGAACCAAAAATGTTTTCTTTCAACAAAAAATATGACTTTTCTATCAAAGATGAATTTTGAATCCAGAAGGACGAATTTGGTATTCAAAAATAACCCAACTAACTGTTGAATTTTCAAGTAAAAAAGACGCATTTCTACAAAATCTGAAATTATTACGAATTTCCTACCCAAAAATATGAATTTTCAACAAAAAAGTTAATTTCCAAACACATATTTGAATTTTCTACCAAAATAGTTAAGTTTTCAACCAAACAGTTGCATGATTAACCAAAAAAGATGACACTTCTACCAATGGAGGTAAGGATTCAAACCAAAAAGATGAATTTTCTGACAAAGATTCTTCGGCCAAGAAATTTTCTACCAAGGAGTTGAATTTTCAACCAAAAAAGATGATTTCTATCAAACATGAATTTTGAATCTATAAGGTCGAATTTTATATAGAAAAAAAAGAATATTTAACAAAACAGTGGAATTTTCGACTGAAAAAAGATGAATTCTCAATGAAAAATGTGATATTTCAACCAAGAGGTGAGTTTTTAAACTAAAAAGACAAATTTTCAATAAAAGAGTTCAATTTTCAATCAAGAATTCAGTTCAGAAAAAAAATCAACCACATTGTTGAATTTTCAAGCCAAAAGACGAATTTTCAACCGAAAATGGAAGTTACATTTTCAGTTTGAAAAAATGAATTTTAAACAAACAAACAAAAATAATTTTCAACAAAATAATTCAATATTTAACCGAAGAGATGAATTTCCAACTAAAATGATGAATCTTCAACTGGAATACTTAAATTTTCAGTTAAAAAAAATTAATTTTCAACAAAAAAAAAGCGTATTTTCAAGCAGAGTTGAATTTTCATCTAAAATTATCAATATTCAACAAAAAAGATGAATTTTCAACGAATAATGTAACAGTAGATGATACAACCTAAAAATATTTTTATTTTAAATTAAAAAAAAAAAGAGTCGAACGCAACCAAAAAAGACGAATTCTCAACCAAAAATATAATGAATGAACTTTTAGCAAAAATATTTGGATTTTCTTACCGGTTTCTATTAATTTAGTTCGAATTTAAGCGAACAAATGAGTTAATTTTTCGACTGAAAAAGAGTTTTTTTTAGTCAAAAAAGAAAAAAAATGTCAATCTAATTGTGGAATTTTTCAGACGAATTTTCAACCAAAAATGGAAGTTACATTTTCAGTTTGAAAAAATGAATTTTAAACAAACAAGAATAATTTTCAACAAAATAATTGAATATTTAAGCGAAGATATGAATTTCCAACTAAAATTATGAATCTTCAAATGGAAGTTAAATTTTCAGTTAAAAAAAATAATTTTCAACAAAAAAAAAACGAATTTTCAAGCAGAGTTGAATTTTCATCTAAAATGATTAATCTTCAACAAAAAAGATGAATTTTCAACGATAATGTAAAAAATATAACAGTAGATGTTTCAACCTAAAAATATTTTTATTTTAAATAAAAAAAAATTAAAAAAAATAGTCGAATGTAACCAAAAAAGAGGAATTCGCTACCA